>VSMD01102400.1:0-37992 GCA_008750895.1 Mirza zaza | reverse complement strand
TCCTACACTTGGGATGGGGGCGATGAGGCAGTTTCTTATTTTAAAAAGAGATTCAAATCACAGACTTCCCAATCGCAAGGTGTTTTCTACTTCCATACGCACACAATTGGAAGCAGTTGTTTCCTTAAATGTAAAAATCACTCCCCTCATTCCCCCCAAACAGATGCTGATTTAGATGGTATGCTTATTTTAACGTGAAAGGTCCAGAGAGCTATAAAACAGTGTTTGTAAATTACGTATCTGCTATTGCTAGGAAGAGGTTGGGTACCTAAAGTCTAATGACTTAATCCCTTCAGCTGAAATACCTAAGGTTAAGGACTGACAGGGTGTCTTGAACTTGTTTACTTTCGTCGTGCTACTTCCTGTAGGGTGTTTTATTTTGTCTTAATGAGTTTGAAAGATTGGTTTGGGGTGGAGAAGAGGAGATGCCCTTGTTATTAATTGCTTTAGGGAACTTGATGAACTGGGTGTTGGGAATGGGCTGTACCCCAAGGGAGGGCCCCAGGAAAGCAGCATCCTCAGTTGTGAATATATGGTTGGTGGTTTTGTGCCTAACCCTGACAGAGGAGCTGCTTCTGAAACAAAATTGTCCTGGTGAATAAATACGCATCAGTTTGTGCTCAAAAACAAACTTTACAGACTCTGCATATGAACAACTTGTTCAGACATAAGTGTACTACAAACTGTAGTATATTCATTGTCTGAGCATGTGAACAATGAACTCACCATGCTTCTAACAATTAATATACAAATCAACCGTGTGTCAGTGAAATATTTTCTTTTATTAAAAGGGGGATTGGCTGCCATCTCTTTCATAGAAAACAGTTCTTCCATACCTTTGCCTAAAAACTTCAATTGCCAAGGAACGCATTTTATATATGGTCTTTTGAAAAATTGTACTTTATAATTTAACTTAAAACTGATTTCTGGTTCCACATCTTTTTCCTATTTTTCTTATTCTAGCCCTGGTTTACTATTAATATTTTTAGTGCTAAGAGCAATTGCATCAGTGGGTGCCAAAGAAAGAAGGAAGGTGTAAATGTATTTTTTTTTAAACCTAGGTAACAGTATTTTGAAAGAACAAGTGAGTGTTGTTTGAATTTTAACAAGTTAAGTTCTTCTACATATTTAAAATGCATGACCTATATCTGAATATGGGATTTCAATGTATTAACAGTAGTTTATTCTTATGAGCATATTTTACATTATACACATCCAAATGCTGCAAGTCTCATTTTTTTTTAAACTATCATAGGTTTGTATGGAGATTTTGGGAGGGGGTAGGTAGAGAGACTTCTGTCTTTTATTACCATCAAGAAGTAAAACTTTCCACCTCAAGTGGCAACATTTATTGAGGGATTCATTTTGTTTGCTCATGTCCCTGTGCAGAGACTATGGTGTAATTTTAGGGCACTTTAGATTAGACTCTCAGGCTCTTATTAAAATAACACCTGTAATGTGTTCAGAATTATATGCATATGTATGTGTATCAGAGATGGATTGAAAATGGTCATGTGCCACCTATAAAATGAGACATTCCTTAAGCATATTGAAAGGTATTCTATAAATCCAACAATAAAAACCATGTTTCCGGGGGTGGATAATTTACCTTCTGCTCAAAGTTAGCCAAATCGCATGTGTCATGGTGAAAACTTTTTTTTTGAGAATGAAAAGTTCTTTTAATATAATATTTTTCTTGTCAATAGCCAGAGGTAAGCAAGAACTGGAAAGAAAAAAACAACAACAAAACACTTGCCTGGGAAACAAATTTTCAATTTTGCCACTAGAGGATGTCAAGTCCTTTCTCAGGCTTTTTTGAGCGGTCACATAGATGGGTGATGTTCTCAAAACTACCTCTGCCCCAAGCTTTGTAGGTTTATGTTCAAGAGCTGTGGAAAGTGAGTTTGCAGAGATAGTTTCCCAATTTTGATAGCCTATTTGTTTTAAAAAAAAAAAACCCTGCTGAACTAAAAGCAAATTTAAAGTTATTTTTGATTAATTCATGAGCCTATACGTTGATGCACAAAGGAATAATACCTGTAATCTGTGGATTCTGTTTATATTCTTTTGTGGAAACTGACCTAGCACCTGGAATTGGTTTGCTTTTTTTTTCTCTTTAGCAGGCTGTGTGGTGGAAGAACACAGCTTCCTTTGTGATCTTGGTCATGTCCCTTCACTGCATTTTTGCAAATTAAAAAGTGATATTTAAGATGTCACTTAGCTTTAAGAGTCTACATTAAATATCTACAAATAAAAATTATAATTTAGGGGCTTAGACTATAATTTGGTATGAAGCTTTTCTCTTTTGAAATTCAGATCCTAAAAGCTAGAGGTGCTTCATTTTGATGACTAGATAGCTTTTCTGCCATCCTTCTATGGCTAGCTGTTACCTTTACATCTTGCTAAGTAGGTAGTCATGCTCAGGAGCGGCATTTATGTGATATCATTACTTAGGCATGTGTATGAAACACTGATTTATATTGGCATGTTTTCTAAAAAGAAATTCTAACATCTTTGCCTCCTAATAGTGAGAAATAATCATCTAAAGGAGTTATTTTTTAAAACTCAAGCCTCATTATGTTGATGGAAGAATTGAAAATGTTGAGGCTTAGAATAATTTGACCAAGAAATACGTACCTTCTTTACATTAAGCATTATGGTGGGCTGGGTGTGGTGGTTCACGACTGTAATCCTAGCACTCTGGGAGGCTTAGGCGGGAAAATCACTTGAGCTCAGGAGTTTGAGAGCAGCCTGAGCAAGAGCGAGACTCCATCTCTACTTAAAAAAAAAAAAAAAAAAGAAAAGTTAGCCGGGTGTTGTGACACATGCCTCTAGTCCCCAGCTACTCTCGAGGCTGAGGCAGGAGGAACACTAATTTAGCCCAAGAGTTTGAGGTTGCAGTGAGCTATGATTATGCTGCTGCACTCTAGCTGGGGTGACAGAGAGAGACTGTCTTAAAAAAAAAAAAAAAAAAAGCATTCTGGTGGCTAGAAGGTTGTTGAACACATGATCTTTGAATTTAGCAAGGAAGCCAAAAGTCTACCAACAAATAATTGCAGGTTATGAGGAGTTCAGTGAAGGTGAAATCACTTCTGGCCATCAGGGAGGACATACTGGGTATAGCACTTAAGTTAAACTTTGAAAAATTTGTAAATGACATATTAAGTTGGAAGGAGGAAAGGGAGAAAAATAAAGGTACACATAGAAAGAGCAAATTTTTGGTCATATCGACAAATATGGAAAGCTCAAAGAAAGAGTGCTAGAAGATTAGTTAGGAATGTTGGTACATTGAAGCCGAATTGTGGAAGGGCTGAAGGCTGAGCTAAGTGATTAGTGCGTTACTCTGTGAACAGGGGGAAATAGATGAATATTCTTGAGAATAACATAAATTGATTAAAGCATGATCAATCAAGTAATTCTGCACCCATGAATGTGCAAATCTGCAAGATCTAGCAAAGGAGCTCAGCTGTACCTTTAACCAATGAAAGAAAAGGTCATGCATCTGGGAAAGAAGGTCATTCTCTTCAATTGATTTTGCTGCTTTGGGAAGGGCACACCTGGGGTAGTGAGAATGCCTGAGGAACATTTGCCTAGCTAGCCAGATTAGCCTAATCTTTTCTGGAGATCAATGAAATGATAGATCTACCCAGCTGACCCTCATTTCAGCATAGCAGGGTAGCCTAGAGAATTGCATTGAAGAGTTCAGTGACATAGAGGCCAACTTTGAGGATACTGCGGAAATACAGCCAGGCATTGGCGTGGCAGTGGAAGTGGGAAGAAAATGATTTCTTCAAGATTCTGCAGAGGATGCATCAAGGAATTGCAGGTAAAAAGGTGACATTTGAGATTATACTACAAGTTTGAGTTTAGTTTATGGCTTAAGCATTGGTCTCTAACCTTTTTAGCACCAGGTACTGGTTTCATGGAAGACAACTTTTCCACAGGCCAGGGCACATGGGTGGGGTGTTGTGGGTAGAGAGGAGGAAGTACGGAGCTCAGGCAGTGATGCTCAGGCCGTTTCCTAACAGGTCACAGACTGGTACTGGGCTGTGGCCTGGGTATTGGGTACCACAGGCTTAAAGAAAATATTTATTTGAGTTTTGCTCATTGGCTTATACTCATGAGGGAGAACTGGGTTTTTCTTTTTAATTTTTTTTTTTTGTCTTGGTGTTTGTTGTTGTTGTTGTTGTTGTTGTTGTTTTTTAAGAGATGTGAGAGTCTCTCTAAGTGTCCCAGGCTGGACTTAAACTCTTGGACTTAAGTGATTCTCCCGGCCTCAGCCTCCCATGTCTCTGGGACTAAAGGCACATGTCATCACGCCCAGCAGGACCTGGTTTTGGTGGGAGGAATATAAAAAAAAAACTCTGCTTTAGACATGAAAATTTGTGGTACATGAGAGATTAAGTTGAAAAGTCTAATGAGCAACTGGAAGTACAGGACTGAAGGAGAAGAATAGGGGTCAGGACCCTGGGGTTCATTCCGTAAAGGAATAGTTATTGAAGCTTTGGAAGTGAGGAGAATTCACAAAGAAAAACTGCAAGAGGATGAGACGTTTGAAGCATAGGAGGAGGAGGAGCCAGTAGAGAAGACAGATGGAAAAGCATACCTGAGCAGTGCCACACCTGCCAAGAGAGAGGGACAGAGAGGTCAAGGATTCAAAGGCTGAAGAAATTTTTTTAAATGACATTGGTATGGTTACAGTTATCACCGACCAACCCTAGAATAGGAATTTCAGTTGCTGGTACAGAGTTGAGGGTGCACCAGATGACATATGATTGTTAGTTAAGCAGTTAGGAAGTGAAGATTGCCAATTCAGTAGACCCTTCTGGAAAGCTTGCTGGTGAAAGGAAAAACTTGCAAATCCTTGAATAGGTAGGGGGGACTTTTTAAAAACAAAATTAACTTGTATACAAAAATTTCACTGATTTGGGTTGTTTTTTTTTTCATTTTGGTGGGATTTTTTGGGGGGTACAGTTCTTTGAGTTTTGTTAAACATATAGAGTGATATAACAAACACTATAATCCAGAAGATTCTCTTGCCCCCCTAAAGTTGCACCTTTGTAGTGAGGCTCTATTCTTAAACCTAACCCCTGACAAACACTGATCTGTTTGCCATCTTTCTAGTTTTGCCTTTTCCATAATATCATAAAAATGGAATTATACATTGTCTGACTTTTTTTTCACTTGTCACAATGCATTTGAGAAGCATGCTGTTCTACGTTGTCAGTAGTTCTTTCCTTTTTGTTGGTGGGTATTGTGCCATCATATGGAAGTATTGCAGGTTGTTTTTCAGTCCACCCATTGAAGAAAGTTGAGTTATGAATAATGCTATAAACATTTGCATACAGGTTTTAGTGTAGTTTCCATTTATCTGGGGTAAATACCTAGGAGTGAGATGATTGACTTCTATGTAACTGCATGTTTAACTTTATAAGAAACTGCCAACGTTTTCCAGAGTGTAAACTTTACTTTCCTACAAGCAGTGTATATGAAGTCTACTTGCTTGACATCCTTGCCAACATTCGATATTACTAATTTTTTAAATTTTATTCACCAAGTTCTTTGAGTAAAGCAGTATAATCGTCTCAATGTAAGATAGTGCCTTTTTGATTCTAAACAATGCTCATGTGAATTAGAAGAACCTGGAGGAGGTTAGCTTTGATCCCAGACAGAGCCCAGGTATAATATGGAGTTTTTATTTGGCTCTAATACCAGCTGCTTTATTTTTCTCTCATTCTCTTTTTTCCCCACAGTATTTCTTATTTCCTGTAGCGTCTGTATGCTGAAGTTGATTATGAACAGAAGTGCCATTATACAGCACATCTTATGCCAATTCAAGTTTTCTTTCCTTCCTTAATGATCTCTCTTCTAATCCCTTGAGATAAGGCTTTCCAGAACTTGAAAATAACTTTGTTAGAAAGCTAGAAATATTGGTCATATAACTTGTTTTATGATTATTCCATATTGGCGCAATTTATATTGTCAAGCTGAATACTTAGTACCAGTTCTCAGTTATTGACATATTTGCAATGCTTTGTAAAAATCTTGATATTCTGTCATTGGACATTTAATCATCAATCATGGTCTAAGGTTCTCTATGCTAAACATATGTTATTTAGGCTTATTCTTTTCTACAAAGTTTAGTTTTAGACTTTGTCTAGTCCACCAGCGGTGGTACTTTCTACCTCTTCACTCTCTCATCCCATGCAATGCTCTGAGTTATAGTTGTTTACACATTTAAGTGGATTTGTTTTTTTCTGTTCAGTAAATAGTCTCCTTAGTATCTTTTATAATAAATTTGAGAAATAGGCAGTTGAAAATATAAAATTTTTTATTTTATTTTTTATTAGATTCCACTTTCAAGTTTGATTTGAAGAGTAATATACAGTATTTTTGACAGTAAGAATTAAGTGCATTCAACAGTTCTTCACCCTTGATACTCCTGCAGAAATAGTTATGAAAAAAAGAATCATGAGAAAATGCCAGGGAGGACTGGCACACCTGACTAGATAGCACAGATAAGCACAGGGATGCAAAACAGAGCAGAGAGCAAGCTGGGGAAGTACCTTTGGCATGTGTGGACCGCACTCCACAGACAGTGTTAGTAATTGATGTATATTTAAGTTTACAGTTTTGACTTGGGGTAAAATTTCTCTGATTTTTTTTTTTTAATGCTATGAAAGCTTCCACCTTGGAGTTGATTTTCTGGTAAAAAGAACCATCCTTTGCTATGGCATAACCTCTGAGTATAAAACTTGTATCTCTAATACTGTTGAATGTAGAAACAAGCTATACTCTAGGATAAGTTTAAATTTCCAAGGTGAAATTCTAGAAAAGACCCCTTCCTTTAGTGTCCCCGTGCCCCAACACAAGGCCTGCTTGGGTGACAATAACCTGCATAATAACAATTGGCTATAAGTTGTGTTCCTGTAGCAAAAAGCCTGGCTGCTTTTGAAGATTTTAACCTAGGCTTCTAGTTCCGAGAAGCTCCTGACCCAAGTCTTTACTGTGGCCCACATACCAGGCAGGACCTGGGTGCCTGCTTTGTGCATTCCGGCTGGATTGGTTTCTATTCTTGGTAGATGCCTGCATTAGTACAGTGACACCCTTTTAAGCACAACCCTGGTGGGCTCATTTAAATATATCTCACTCCTTGGCCATCAGGTTATGTTGTCGAAATGATTATTGGGTTCATGTGCTGAAGCACATTGGTTCCGATCATTGGCTTTCAATCTTGGCAGCGAGTTTAAATCACCTGGGGACTATGTAAATATCAGGAGGCACTCTAGGTAATTATCTGAGAATCTTGAGGGATGGGAGCCAAGTAGCAGTGTTTTTAAAACTCCTAGATAGTCCAATGTGCACTCAACACTGAGAACTGCTGGTTTAGAACCAATTCCACCTGACTGTCATGGTAGGAGGTGTCAAGAGTATGCACCTTGTTTATGGAAATCACATGGAAAATCCTAAGGGCTATTACCCTAAATATAGTGAGTTTGCTCAAGTTATCTCTTATTTTGCCCCAGGGGTTTTTAAAGGAAATACAGATGTGAATACAGGTTATGAGTATACTTGAATAGCCAAGTATATGCACACATATACTTATGTACATATTGTGTTCTTTTTTGTATATATATGCACGGTTAGACAAAATATTAGATAATCAGCTTTTTTGCTACTTAGCTACCATGCTGCCTTCCTCTCCCTCCCCACCTCCAACCCAGGAAAGGTTAATTTGGTGTGGATATTAAAGTATTTTGTAGGAAATTATATACTTTTCCCAGAGATCTTCCTGCTGACTTCTGATCTCTAATCACTAGGTCACTGACTCTGGAGACCAGCCCTTGTTTCTTCTATTAGTAGTTGACACAAGTGTGACCACCTCCCTTCCACCATGCTGGGAGACCAGATGCTAATACCCTTAGGCTAATCTTTCTTTCCTTCACTTCTTTTCTGTCTCCTCACTAGATGCTGCTGTGCCCAAGGCCCAGCTGATAACCTCTGCACTTACCACTGTGTTTTTTCTCAACAGGATTATTCACACTTCTGCTTTGATTATCACCTCAAATGATCATCTCTAGGAAAAGTCTACAGGGCTTCTGAATTGCATTTGTGCCTGCTTGTGAACTGTTTTGGTGCCATCAGTTGTGATTTGAAGTTTTTTCCATGAGGGCTTACCTTTGGCAGCACCACTTTCCTGTTCTTTTCTCCTCTTTGCAGCAAGTGTGTTCATGACTGTGAGATCCAGGACCACATGAAAAGGGCAGTGGGTGATGTTGGATGAGTTTGATCCTTAAAAAACAGAATATCTTTTTGTGAAACGATGCTGGGGTCTGGCTGCCTGGGTTCCAAGCTCAGCCCCACTGCTTACTGCCTGAAGGATCCTGGGCATGTCACTTAACTATTCTCTTCCTCAATGTCTTCATTTTTAAAGTGGGAATAGTAGTAATACCCTCACAAGGATTAAATGAGTTAATACATAAAAGTACTTAGAACAGTGCTTGACACAGCCTAAGCACCAATTGTAGTCATGATTATTAAGGATTAATACTGCATCACTGTGAAGAGATGGACATAGCCTGGTATGCTAAGTTTTTCCCTTAAGCAAATATTTGTTTATGATGATAAGCTCTCCATAATGAGGGCATTGGAATATAATACTGATGCAGACCTAATTGTATCTGTGTGATTACACTGTCATAGTCCTGGCTCTGGCATAAAAGACATCGTCAAAACACACTGGATGGTGCTTTTTACCTGTCAAAATGTTGCACAAAATGTTCCAGTAGAAGGTTGCTGCACACTGGCCTATGAGACGCTTAGGTTGTGTTATGTGATTGGATTAAATCCATGCAAGCCCTTTTTGGCTTGTTTTTGTTTCACTGTTATAGCATCCAAAAGTGTTTTTTTACTGCTTTATCATAGTTCTAAATTTTAAGTTCTAGCTGGGCACAGTGGCTCAAGCCTATAAATCCTTTCGGAGGCTGAGTCGGGAGGATCACTTGAGTCCAGGAGTTTGAGATCATCCTGAGCAACATAGTGAGACCTGTGTCTACAAAAAATAGAAAAATTAGGTAGGCATAGTGGAAGCCACCTGTAGTTCTAACTACTGGGGTGGCTGAGGCAGGAGGATTGCTTGAGCCAGGAGTTTGAGGTTGCAGCGAGCTATGATGACACCATTGTACTCTAGCCAGGGCAATAGTGTGAGACCATGTCTCCAATAAAATAATACTACTACTACATTTTTTAAGTTTTTTTCCTAAAATATTTCTACATAAGTTATTTTGCTTTAAACCATAGAAATGGACTTTCCAGACCCATTTTGACTTTAAACAAGTCACCGTCACTACATTGAGTATGTCCTTCTACAGGGAAAATAGAGGAACCATATATACAACTTGCTTCTACAGGGCTTTCATGAGAAGCAGGAGGCAGTTTGGGTTTCTTCAAAGTACATACATGAAATAGAAAATACTAAGTTGTCTTAGTTATTAAAGTCACAAATTATAGAAGCAGCTTCCTTAAATTGCAGAAGACCATTTACAAGCCCTATCCTGGGTGTGAGGTGTGGACATGTGTGCAAGAGGCACATTTCTCCCTAAGAAAATAATCTTATTCAACTTGTAATTTAGATTGTTATATCTTTTTAAAAATTTAATAAATTTAGTAAATCTGAAAAGACATCACTTCCTCAGATGGTACTGGGTTAGATTCTCTGAATAATGTCCTTAGATTATCATTTTGTGTATAGTAGCCACTGTGGAAATTAACTAAACAAGTATGTTTAATGCCACACTTGAAATACTAAAATTTCTATCATTCTTCCGTAAAAATATAACTAAATTATTGTTGAAAAAGAAATGATAGCATTATGTACTGATATACTTAACGCTAAGGATAAACCTAGAAATTTCCTTTGTAACAGTGGCTTCCTGGCTCTCAACATCCTTGTGAAGCTGCCTTCCTCATGTATATAAAAAGATATATACCCATATGCTTTGTAAAGTGATTTTGTATAAGTCCTAGACAGAGTATTAGGAACTGAAATAGAAGTAGAAGAGATGGCTCTACAGTTGAAAGAAAGTATTAAAATAAATTGAGAAGTGGGAGATGGAGCAATTTTTAGTCTAGGAGGCCTAGGAGATGCAAATTACTTTGGATAGAAAAACCCTATAATCTTATAATCCAGTGAAGCCTTACAGAGAAGAACACTAGTTTGGCATTTCAGATTCAATCTCTGGTGGTCCGGCGGTACCTAAAGTTGTCAGATTTGAGAATGTTATTTCAGTTTATTTACAGACTGATCAGCTTCAGCATTTTGTCTGTGACTCACTGAGAAGAGCATAGAGATAAAAAACAAAGGTCCCAACTACCAACCAGCTTTTGCAACACAAATCTAAACTACACGATGAGAGCCACAGATTACTGTGAAAGTGTTGCAGGATTCATTAATGGCACCCACAATAGAAAGTCTTCAAGAGGGTTTTGGAAGAGAGAAGGGGTACATACCAAATGTCAGAAGGACAAAAGTTTCACAATTAGGCCTTGGGTGTGGAGTTCAGACACCTGTAAATTAGGTATTTTGGATCAATTGTACAGTGTGCAAAGATGCTTTCTAAAGCACATTCTTTTCTATTATAGATGAACCTATCTGGAAACATGTTCGTGGAGCAGTTTGCAATGTTGCAATTATTTTTAAAGCAAACAGCTTTTGGTTATATAAACCTCCCTCTTTTTGTTTGTAAACAGGTCTTTTTCCAGAGAGCTGGATAAAAAGTCTGGCTCTGGGCACTTAAGGAACATGGCTATTTTTTGTTTCAGAGGTTTGGGGGCAAGTGTCTTCCTACATGCCTGTGGAAACAGGAACCAACTAGTACTATCACCAGTGAAAAATTTAGGAGAAAGAGATTTTTGTTATGACTCCTTCACTGCAGCATTGCATGTGTCTGGAAAAACTTTTTTTAAAAAACACATCAAAGATTTTAGTACATTTAACAATGGCAGTATAGCCATTTTGCCTTTTCTCACAATGGGAAAAGGCAAAATGGTCATTTGGGGTGTTTCTGGAAGTTTGCCAAAAGGCTCCTTTGTCATTATAATCCTCCTACCATTGCCTAAGGCATGGATTTAAATCATGGATATGAAAAGTGAAAGGGCTTTAGAGATGAAGCAGGTGCCCCCAAGTGCATATTAACCTGATCCTCCTTCTGAGATGTTTTCTTTCTATATAGAGCCCCCTAAAAGCTCATTGGCCCTAGGTCAATCAAGCCTAAGAGAAGATGTATTTATCAAAACAAACAAACAAACAAAAAAAACTTACTGGATTGCTAGTAATATCTACTTCTTGGAAATTAATGCTTCATATTTTTTTAAACAATTATTGATGCATTAGGAATCATGTTTGCTTAGCAGTTGCAAATTTTAAAAGCTTCTGGGCATGTTATTCAATCGTACATATGCTTATATCTTATCTCTGTAATTTAGCTTAAGGCTTTTGGTGTTCCGGTTGCTAGCTGACAATTACAGTTGCTGACAGTTCTCAGTGTGGCTTTCACTGAATGAAAATGGACCAAGCCTCAAACTTACTTGCCGTGATGATATAATTTGGCATTTCTATGAAGCACTGCCTTCTTCTAGGTTGCTTTCAGAATTATGCTGGAGAATTGTAATTTTTTATTTTGTCAGGATTATTTCTAGTTAAATAAACCAATAAATGTATAAAGTTTAGTACCTTAGATTTTTCAAATGCTCTGTCTTCTATTGAAAAACATGTTTTATACAACCTTCTCTCCACCCCTCTCAACATATCTACATTAGTTTCTTCTAATTGAGACTTTAGGTTACTAATTGGGTTACTTCATTATAATAGAGAAGTTTTGTTTTGTTTGTTAAATCTACATATCTATACCTTCTAAACCATTTAAAGTTGAGATGACCAGACTGCTTAGTTCTCATGATAAAAAGGATTTATTTGATAATGCTTTTAAGCTGACCAGTATTAGATTCTCAAAGGGAGATCATTAGTGAAAATAAAGGAGGATTTAATAGGTCTGGTCTGAGATGTCCTGACCCCAATAGTATGAACATTATTTTAATGGGCATTACCCTATTGGGAAATTATTTGACTAAATAGTATTCAGTCTATTCAGTGAAGGTTATGACCACTGATACATAAACCTTTGACTTTTGAATGGCACGCTTTTGTTCACAGCGTGTGGACTTGAATGTGGAATGGAGTATCTTAATCTCTATGGGGTCACTGACTATGATGGTTAATTTTAAGTGTCAGCTTTGCTTAGCTCTGGTGCCCAGTTATTTGGCCAAACACTAGTCGTTGTGCAGATATTTTGTAGTTATGATTAACATTAACCATCAAGTAACTTTAAATGAAGGAGATTATCCTCAATAATGTGAGTGGGCCAGGTCCAATCAGTTGAAGGCCTTAAGAGCAAAAACATGTTTCCCAGTGAGGGAATTCTGGCTTAAGGCCGTAACATAGAAATCCTGCCTGAGATTCCAGCCTGCTGCCTACCCTGCAAATTTCAGACTTGACTCCACAAATGACAGCAGCCGTTATTTCTTAAAATAAATCTCATTATATAAATAATACATTGTTTCTCTGGAGAACCCTGACTGATACACTAGCCCTCAGGAAAAAAATTAACTATTTTCTCTCAGAATCGTGCAGATAATTTTAATTATTTTTTAAGAGACAAAATTTAAATTAAATTTAAATTAATTTTGTCTGATTTTTTTTAAAGGTAAAAACAGAATATTAAATTTTTGGTAAAAAAAATTAATTGATGTCTGTTTTAATTCCAAGGAATTTTAGGAGAAAGAATTAGGAAGAGTGGCAAAGTAGCCAAGGACGGGATGGAGGAAAAGTCTCAATACATCCTGGAATGAATGTTGAATACATTGTTCTTGACCTGTCCAATTCCTTGCTGGCCTAAAGACTTAGAGCTATCACTTTCCTGAAAATGCCAAAGTAGTAATAAACTGAATTGGCTTGCTGTTCTTTAGTATTGCTCTTCGCTGACAAACTTTTAGATTTCATCTCTCAAGTCACATAGCTACAGTGATCCATCCGTAATAAATTGTCTCCTTGAGGGAAAAGCTATGTGTCTTACTCATTTTAATCAGTAGGTTGTCATTAAGTGGCTGGTGGTGAGAGAGTGAGTGAAGTCTCCAAGATATAGGTGCAGAGATGAGTAGTGTGGTCCTCTTATAACCAGAACACCTGGTGAAGCTTCCATTGTTTGTTGTTTAGCATTCAGGGTAAAAACCTTGGTTAGGGGGTGTCAATTAAATGAGTAAAATAGTACAACACAGAGTTGCCTGCAAAATGAAATCATGTGCATATGTAAGTAAGTGCAGAGATACAGTGACAGCAAGGGAAAAGATTGGTCCGAGCCTTTTTCTCTCTGCCTGAGTGTTTTACCCCAGTAATATAACTTGACTTTCCATTTGCATCAAATCATGGAATTGCAGGATCAGAAGAGACTCTAGAGATCCAAAAATCCAACCTATACACATTGCATTAATCCAACTTCATCCCCCATCACTGTTTGTGCACAGCTATCTTCAGTGATGAAAAGCATAGCCTGTTAGATTCTGGTAACTTCCAGTCACTGGTCCTAGTTCTGCCTTCCAGAAGTACACTAAAAGTGTAAATTCTTCCACATGTTAACCTTTAATTCAGTTGTTTTATTCCTCTGAAGTCTTATTTTCTCAGAGGAAATGTACCTTCTTTCAAATGATCCTCCTGTGTTATGACCTAGAATATTTATCGTAAGTCCTAGTTCACTCTCTTCTGCATGTGTTCTCATTTATCATCCCACTGGAAATGTCTTGCTGAGAGAGCCATGTGGTATGAGAACCAGAAAACAGAGAATGCTTGTTCTTCTATTCAGCGTGCTGGTGTCTGCTGACACTGCCGTGATTTTGCTGGGATTTTTACTGCCTCATGGCTCTAATGACAGGTAGTGAGCTTTTTGTCCCAGTGCCCTCCCTCCTTGTTGCTGCTGCAGCTTGGGTAGGTCTTCATTTTGTACCTGTGCAGGTGAACTCTTAATATAAAATTATTCCTGTTTATCTCTACTGAGTCAATCTGTTTAGATATAGGCTATTATTTCATTCTGTTGAGATCATTTTGGACCTGTGTCTCCATCTCTCAACTTTGTTTTATCCACAGAATTTAAACCCCTTGTTTTCATATACATCTTTAATAAAAACATTAACCACCTTTCCTGTCCACTGCCCACTTCTCCAGGTTTCATCTGGACTATGGCAGGAACTTGGTATCCACACTCAACCCTGTGAAATAAGTCTTCCCTGCTGCCAATGGGGTGCCTGTTAAAAAACCAAACATGACTGATTCTCATATTCCTGCTTTTGCCCTCTGTCCCCATGGCTATCACTTGAGGATCCCTTTTCTTCATTTGGACAAAGTAGTTATGTAACTGGTCTGTCTCAAGTCTCCCTCCTTTCCCTTCCCAGCTTATCCTGGCCTGTCTGGATCATACATTCAGTTGTCAACACCCTTCTGTGGCTCCCCACTGCCTTTGTTTAGTGGGAGAACACTGTACAGTTTGGCTGCTGTGTCCTGTGACGTCATCCCAGAAGCACCCCATCTGGCATCCTTGACATGATTTTACCACACTCCTAAAGCAAGACAAGGAACCACAGATTCTTAATTTCCTCGTCTTTGTAAGGGTGTAGCTCAACAATTAAACTAAATTAAACACTTACCTAATTCATCGATAATCTGCAAGTAGTTAACTTTTAGAAACACAATCCAGGCATTTATGTGAATCTTTTGTTGAACCCAGTGATTGATTTCGTTGCCTCATTTGGAATCTATAGAATTGGATTTCTAGCCTAATTATCACTGTTAGAGGAGAGGACCTTCCTTGCACATTTTAACTGTTATCAAGGAATTCTGAAGTTCATGTAAGGTACATTAACAAAGTATTACCAATGAGACTAATGAACAAGAGGGCCAAGAGGCATTCTAACGTGCTACAGGGTTAAAGTTTAATGTGACATGTTATAATATTGCCAACTTACCTAGTGATATCTAATGTTTAGGAAAAGGTTACATATAAATAAATCCATACGGTTTAAAATTTATGGTAAAGCAGACATGGGAAAATGGACTCTGTTGGCACTGTGAAGTGTTCAGTGTGCAGCAAAGATTTATAGAAATGTTATAAAAGGCACGGCAGGGACCTAGTACTTCTTGGCTGATGGCATCACCACTACTACGGTAGTATTTACTGTTTTTCTTATATGCCTGTTGACAAAAGGTGGTCAAATAAAGAAGATCAAAGCAAACCTGCCTTTTTATTTTCTTTTCAAAGGATCCGTATTTCTTTGTGCAGTATTTCTTTGTCTAGCAGCCTCTTGGAGGCTATGCATAATGCTGCAAATGGCTGAATGTTGTGCCTTATTGCCACAGAAGCCATCATTGAGTGGCAGCATTCTAGGAAACTGAGGGAGCCCTTTTACTTCAAGAATGGGAACTGCAAAGAACCATCTGGGACCCTTTGTTCCTTAAGAGTTGTTTGACTTCATGTCAACGTGTGCTGTCTTTGTCAGTTGCAAACCATACGAGATTCTTAAGTTGCATTAAAATATTGCTAAAACTATTGCTAGAAGCAAATTGCAGACTACTTTGGGAAGATGCATTAAATATTTAAAGGATTGCTGAAGTCCAGTAGTTTTGAAGAATTAATCATCTCCTCTAATGTAGAAATGTGGAAAAGTAATCTGGCACTTCTGGACCCTACTGAAAAGTAAATAACTTATCTGAATATAAAACTTGTCATTGTACCAGTGATGGGCCATTCAATCCAGCAGTAATAATTTCTGTTTTCAACTATGGTCCTTGAATAGTGCAAATCAGGCTCTTTCCCTTTCAATAATGTTTTTGTAAAGCTCACTAGGCTTTTAGAAAGGTAAATTTTAGGTATGTTTCTTACTAGTTAAGCAGATTTCTTGGATTTGCTCACAGGCTATGCTATTTTCCAATTTTATGGTTACAAAATAAGAGCCTAGGGAGCATGTGTGTGAAAGAAGCCTGACTGTGTGCATGTGTGTGCCTACATGTGTTTAGTCTTTTATATAACATTGTGACAGCTAGGCCCAAGTTATGAGCTTACTGACCCCAGAGATGAGCAAGTTCACCTCTGTTTTATATTCACCTACCTCTGGGGTTGGATCTAGGCCAGAGTTGCCAGCCAGCCAGCCAGGGTAGGAGGACAAAGAGATGTAAATTCACTGTGGACTGAGGGGGTGGGGATAGCAGTTGCTCAAGGAAGGGCCTCCTGGGCTGTTTTATTCATAGTAGCTGAGTGGTGCCATTATTACCTATTTTCTTTTTCTTTTTTTTTATAGCAGCCCATTCTAGTGATGGCATCATTTTTACCTATTCATGTGAATACATTTTAGGATTACACTGCAAACATTTTTTTCTCAATATAAAACCAGTCTAGTTGTAAAACATGCCCCTTTGCACTAGGCAATGTCTCATTTCTCTCAAGTTTATACAGAGTCTTCATTAATACATAATATATTATTTTAACAATTTAAACAAAACAATTTAAAAACTTAATTGATTATGGCAGGACCATGTGCCCCATTTCCCATGGAGACCAAATTCAGATTCTGTGTCTGCAGGTAACATGGCAAGGACAGTTGTGTCACATCTAATTGAAAACAGTTAATAGTGCTGGGGAAGAGTTCAGGAATTCAGAGTATAGTATTTTACTTCTGGGGATATTTAAATTTAAGGTCTTACCATCCCCCTTTCCGTATTTGCCTTTGTTTTGGATCAAATTGTAAAAGGAATTAGGGCATTGGGAGAAGACAATAGTCCCATGCCCCTACTGGGATCAAACCACAGTATTCCTTGCCTAAGAGTTAACCCTAGATCCATTAAAGATTGGGTGTGAGCATTTAGGAAGCTAATTACTCAAGTGTATTTGTATGGCTTCAGTGAAGTGAAAAATGGGGAGGGAAAAACATCCTTTTTTATTATTTGATCTTGGGCTGTTTGCTTTCCTGTGACTGGTCACAGCTGTGTCTGTGACACAGCTGGTTGATGTTGGAGTCAGGATTTACAAGGAAGCAGCAGAGAGCATCTTGACTGTAGAGCAAATGGGCCTGGATGTATTAGTCCTAACTAGTGACCAAAATAGCTGTCCGACTTTCTCTGAGCCGCAGTTTTCTGATCTGTCAGATGATGCTAACTCATCTCAGGGCTTTTGTGACTTACAAATTTAACATATCTAATTCCCCTAACACAGCATCTAACATCAGGGGTTGTATGAAAGTGGTGACTTCTGGCCTCCTTTGTTTAGGCTCTCATTCCCCCAGTAAATGGTTTTAAGACTAGCTTGTACTCTTTAAAAGAAAAAAAAAGTAAGGTTTTTGGTGATTTTCACACTTGGATACAAATCAAAATTCTTCTGGAGACCCATCAGGCTAAAGAGTGAAGGATCTATCTTTGTCATTGAAGGGTCTTTAACTTAAGTGAACAGAAAAGGAAAAGCTGGGTGTGGTAGGGGAGGACTCAGTTCTGGTCTTCTTTGGGGTCCTCTGTGTCCTGTGATCTCATTTCCCTTGGTACTTTTATTTTATCTCTTGGATGCCTTGAGAACTCTTTGGTGAAATTCCTTGGTCATCTTATCTGGAGAAATTCAACTCCAGATAGCTTTTGCTTTACATTTCTCCTGAAAGACATTTGAGGCCATCTCTAAGCCTGTCTTGAAAGTAATGGGATGTACATCTTTTGCAGAAGTCATTTGATATTCAGCTTTCACTTTGTTTTATAAAAGCAACTCCTAGTAATTTTCTTCATTTTCCTCCTAGGAAATCTCATATATCATTAAATTTTTCTGTTTGGAAGGTAGAAGGAAAGATCCTTTTTTCTTTAGCTTTTCCTCTTTAATATTTTGTTAAAAATAGTGGAGATGATCTCTGTTAGCTGTTAGAACAGCTGTTAGCTTTATTTGGGTGATGAACATTTCTAAATGAAATTTGTCATTTGCTTGAGACATAGATTTTTATTTTCTTTACCAAAAGGGAGTTTCAATTATGCCTATTTTGTGTATGTGGGTTTTTGGTATTTATTTTGTTTGGGGTTTTTTTCTTTTTTGCTGTTGTAAGTACTAGCCTGATTCTTTGAAAGTAGACGAAAGAAATTAAAATGGATTTGAAAATATTCTCATTTCACAAATATACATGACATTGGTGTGTTACACCTATGTTTATTGATCAATCGAAATAAAAATAAGAAATAGCCAATCATGTCTAATTCAGGAAAAGGTTTACCAAGGATAGAAAATTATGGAAGTATGTTAAATTTACAATGTGTATCCATTGTTTGTTTCTTAAACAAGAAGATCTTGAATATTCAAGGTATGCATCCTCCCTTTCCTTCCATCTCCACCGAAGTTGGAGAGAGATTGGGATTCTGAAATATACAGGCCAAAGGTCTGTCATAAGGAGAAGCACTGGACTAAGAAGAAGAGGTCTAAATTTTAAACATAGACTTGCTGACAACTAACATTTGACCTGGGCAAGGAATTTCACTTCGTGGGCCTCAGCTTCCGTGCATGTAAAATGCTGCTGACTCAGTTGCTTTCTCAGGCCTATTCAGCTCACATACTCCACTCTGTTTTATTTCAGAGACCCATCACACAGATTAACACAGTTTAAACTCTGTGTATGAAATGTCCTGCATTTCACCAAGTCACAGATCTAAGCACATGTGAACTTAATTAAATCCTTCGGGCTTTAGAGAGAAAGATTTCTGAAGATTTATTTATTTTTTTTTTTTTTCAGCGTGGATTTGCTAACCATTTAGTACCTCCTCAGCACTGGGCTGGGCAATATGAGGAGATAGAAACAGAATTATTCCTTGTTAGAGTTGATCATTGAACTGGAAACAGCGAGAAAGTAATTACAAAGCAAAAAATGGACTAGTTACAACAAATGCATCATATAATCATGATTGATATTTATCAAGCACTTTCTTCTGCCAACACCACATTCATTTAATCCTCACCCCTAATCCCATGAGGTAAATGGTGTCATTACCCCAATTTACAGAGAAAACCGAGGCACTGAGAGGAATTAAATGAAATTATCCAAAGTTACTGTTCCATGTAAAGGATTTAGAGGGGATATTTTACTTGCTTTAAAATCTCTGGGGTCCCCTTTTGGGTAAGTGGGTTTAAGTATTGAGAAAAAGTAGGAGGGTAGTTTGGGGATTGGAGGATTGTTTTTACTTTCTAAGACTTGATTTTGCTTAAAAGGCACACAAAAAACTTAATTTGACAGTTGACATTTTTTAATGTCATTTATTGTAAATTTTTTGTATCTTTTGCACGTAGCATAAATTTTAAGCAGCCTAGGAATGGAGAGTCTTCTTAACGTGCGAAAGCTTATTTCAGGAGAAAACAATAATCACATGATTGTGTGCTTTGGAGAAAACAGTCCAAAAAAGAACTAAAATTGGGTCAAGTGTTGAGAATGGCTCAGCACATCTAGTACTGACTGCCCAGAGCAGTTGGGATTGGGAGTGGGGAGGTACTGGGTATAATCGAGGCAGGTTTTTTGCCTTTGGTGGCATCTCGCGTCTCATTTCTGTCCTTTCAGCTTCAGCAGAGGAGTTGCTCCACGTTGTGATCCCTGTGGCGGGAAAAGGCACAGTTCTGCCCTTGCCTGTCTTCACCGGAGGGTCTTGGGGACGTGGCACTCGTGGTCCTCATGACAGGTGCTACCAAACCTGTTTATACAGGCTCTGGGGCGTTAAGAATGTCAGGAAAGTGAGCCAGCTGTGGAGGTTCCAGCCATGCCTTCATCCATCCAGGGACTCGCAAACACTGCTATGATAGACAACCTGGCCCAGAAAAGAAGAAGAAAAAGTCTTCCTGCCCTGGGCCCCTCTCTCCTTGCTGAGGAGTCGGCTGCTGCTTGTGTAAGCACAACTGTTTCTCCTCCCATCCTGCTGCTCTGCGGCTGAGAGGAAGAGGGAGCTGCCCGGTGGCCTCACAGCCTACCCTCTGCTGGTGAGTTCCCAGGACCCAGCATCCTGCAGGCTGCCGCTCCTCTGCCAGGGAGATGGAGCAGCTCCCGGCCCTCCTTGATTAGGAATTGTCAGGGTTGTCAGGGCAACTGTTAACGGCAGCGTATCATATTTTCCCCTCTGCTGTGTGCTGAATATTTTACTGTGCGGTAGCAAGAAGAAGATTGGGAAAAGGTGCTGCTGCAGGAAGGAGAAGCTGGGATCTGAACAGGTTAGGCAGTGGAGGGAGGCATCTGACCCCGAGTGCCTTTAATAGGACTCTTGTGGCAGGGGGGCGCATGTGTGTGTGCACAGGAGTGTGTGTGTGTGCATATGCATGCATGCGTGCCTGCACTCACCAGCGCGTGTGCCTGTGGGGGAGTAAGCGGGAGGCGGTTGGTAGGGGAGGTGGGGGGGCTGCTGCTAGGTGAGGGGGACTGCAAGGGCCTCAGTTGCCAAGTGGCTGGTAGTATCTGTCAGCTGTTTGCAAACTGTTTACCCATAGGGGATCTATTACAAGTGCTCAAATGAACCGGCAGCTTAGGAGCTAGCAGCTTCCTGGGAGCTGCAGTTACATAAGCATATAATTTTAATATAATAATAATTAAAAAACAAGTAGCAGCGGTATGCCTGGATCAGCTACAGCTATCCGACAAGAGAGACTGAAGAAGACCAATGCAAGGCCAATTCCCCTTGGTTTATTCACCATTAATGAGGAAGATGAACAGCAAAAGAATGGAAATTCCGGAAGACAGAAAGGTATGCGCTAGCTCTGCCCTTTGGTGGGAGCTATATCCAGCCCTTGTTTCCCACATTGCCTGCAGCACATTTTACAAACTGTACCGGTAGTGCATGCTGTGGGAGTGCCTGTGACCTCCTAGCACAGTTTGCTGGTAGTGTTTACATACTCTGTAGGGCTGTGTGTGCATGAAATGGGGAACAGTTTTTGCAGATTTGGAAGATTTCAGATCAGTTGCCTTTTTTGACTCAAGCTACTTTCTTGGCCTAGACATCTTTAGTTTTCC
Organism: Mirza zaza; assembly: GCA_008750895.1. NCBI lineage: Eukaryota > Metazoa > Chordata > Mammalia > Primates > Cheirogaleidae > Mirza > Mirza zaza. The sequence goes on along the minus strand of VSMD01102400.1, from coordinate 16,893 downwards.
TGTGCTCACTTACACTGTGACCAATGACTCTGTCCTTATCAGGAGGAAGAAATACAAGTTATCAAGATTTAAATGAACATCTTCCCACCTTCCTTAGGTGCATCAGATAATTTCTGTTTAATGAAGTGAGCTTTTCCTTAAGGGTTATGAGTCAAAGTGACCTAAGAGTGCAGCCTTTCCATAGCCAGAGGGCCAGATGCCACTTCTTTTTCTAGACTGAAATGCTGACAGTAAAGAGAAGGAAAGCAAACACTGAAGGGGAACACAGAGGGCAAAGCTAAGGATTGTGGAGGGGACCGTGAGGTTTTGATAACTTCTGATGATAACTTTGCTACTGAATTGTTTGTATAGTGACTGAAACGTGCGAGGTAGAGAAAAGGGAAGTCTGCTCCTTGTTCTTTCATCATGGTGAAATGAGGCAGCAGCAGGCTTCTTGAGTCCCTGTGCACTGCGTCTTCCTCAGCATTGTCTCACAGCCGCCCTCCCAGGGCTATAATCATCAGCCAGAGACGACAACATCATGCAATTTTGAAGGGCTTTAACACTTGCGTTTTAAGTTTTCCAGCATCCTAAGTCTTGCCGCCCTCTTCCCAAAAATATATAAGCTGATCTTTCTCTTAAGCAGATGGGTTATGAATTTTGTTGTTTTTGTGTGCTGATTAAATTTTAGCTTGCTTTTGAAACTACACTGTCACTGAGATATAAAATTTTCCTCAGTGTGGTACAGAGAGGTAGCATGGCAAAGTAGCAAGCACATATTTAAGCAGATAGAGTGAATGAATGTTTAAATAGAATCTGGTGTCTAAGGACTACTTGTTTTCCTTTTCCTGGTTCTTGAATGAATCCTAGTGTGTTTTTATAAAATATAATTGAAACTGTCTAAATTGTATTTCTATTTCATTTTTAAAAGACTGGTCCAGAAAAGAAAAGGGAAGTTCTAATAAGTAGACTTTTACTACTGTAGTAAGATTTTGTTTAATATTGTACATGGCTTCTGTCTGAGGACCAAATGACCTCAGAAATCTAATAATGCTATGAATGGAAGGTGACTTATGTGATCCTTTTATTTGCCATGAATTAGGTAATTGAACCAGAGTGTGTTGCTCTTGATGAAAACTCAGTACTTTAAATGGTTAGTAGCAAATCATTTGCCCTCTGAAAAGTTGATAACTTTTAAAATTAATGTGGAAACATTCCTGATTTGTGCAATTTTCCTTGGGTGTCCTGGAGCGGTAATTTAGGATAGTCATCGATTTCGTTCTTAATAATTTTCTTGAATTCCTCTTCCTGTCTTCTTCTGTTGTTTTGGTTTTTTTGTTGTTGTGTTTTCAGGTGCCTGTTAGTATTTTATTTAAAAGAAAGGGGTGGGGGAGAAGGTGCTTCTAAATATCTGTTTATGCAATCTTTGCAGCTTCTTGGATAAGAGAGACTTAAGGAGTTTCTGATCCCCTACCATTTTTCTCTTTCTTTCCCTGGCTGTGTTCAATAAAATAGGCAAATAAACAACCCTGGGTACCTCTAATTATGCTTGATGAATAAAACCATTGGCTTTGACTCTGAGGTTCTCATCTGGCCTTATCTAAGCTATAGGAATGTTTACTTTCTAGTTCAGCTTTGTTCAATAGAAAAATAGTAGAAATGTTCTAAGTTTGCACTGTCCAATATGATAGCCATCAGCCACTTGTGGCTCCAGACCACTTGAGATATGGCTAGTACAAGAAACTGATTTTTAAATTTTAGTTAATTTAAATAGCCACATGTGGCTACCTTATTGGACAACATAGTTCTAGTCTGTAGAGCTATGACCTTCTAAACTTGCATCCTCTCTGTTTATCCTGTTGTTTCCTGGTACCGGATATGGTTGGTCTTGAAATGAATGTGGCTGTTAAGAAGGATATCATGGAACAAACAGCCTCTTCACTGCAAGGGAGCATGGTAACCTGGATTTACAGACGATTTTATTTTTCCTTTTCCACTTACATGTTATTGACCTGTTCTGAATATTGTTCTTACTAGTCACTAGTTCCCTGTACAATCTTTTGCAACTTCTAGTGGACTCTTAATTTCTAAATTATATTTCCAAAACATCATAGCAAGATGACATACAAGTTATCTTTTATGTGTGACTATTATGATAAGCAGTCAGAAACTTTGTTTTTCCTACCTACTCCATGGCCTGATCAGCCAACTATGTCTAATCCTGGCGTCCAAACCAGGCTTTCATGCTTAATATCTTTTTTCTGTCGTTACCAGTAATAAACTTGTTATCTAAATTTAATGTCCAGGATTACCCTGGGTAAAGGAGGAGTACTATCTTTTCAGGTACTCGTACTGTTGGGTAACCATCGTAATGAACTCAATAAGCATGAACGTGGTGATTACCATCCAGACTCCTGAATGGTGGCTTCAGAGTTATCTGGTGGTGTGACAATTGTTTGTTTAGATGGTAGACTAGATTAATTCTTGAAGGAGTGATTACTCTCCCATGTAATCAGTAGGGATGTAATGTTTTACATGCCTTACTATTATTAACACACAGTAATTAAAATAGTCATTGGCAGTGAACTGGGCTGATGCTGTTGCTCTTATACCTTAGAACCTTGAGCCTCCCTGTAATGCTGACCTCAGGACTGGTTTAAGGAGATCGTTTAGGTACTGCAGTAACTAAATGCCCTTGGATAGGTTTCAAAGTAAACTTGCCTTATGATGAATTTTGCTGAGCATAGTGTGATTATTAAGTAATAAGACATTTTCTCCCTAAACCAACATTTCTTTAATGCTCATTCTGTGGCAGATTACTCTGCTAGGGTACTGAGGAAGTCCTGCAAAGATAATTGACATGGTTCCTGCTCTCAGAAGTGTTAACTGTCTACTGGAGGAAGATAAGTATGTACAAATAATGCAAGAGTATAAACTGAAATCAGGAGAAAAGGAAAGAGGATAGGAGTGGCAGAAATGTTAACTATGTGCCAACTATGATGCTCTTACCCTTAGAATTCCAATTTGGAACAGAGGGTTTAAGAGATGTAGACTCCCATCCTATCCTATCCCAAATGTCTGGATGAAGTTAGAAGCTTATACAGGCCTTAAGGTGGGAACATAGGAAGATTGGTGGAGAAGCTTCTTTTATTATTTATTTATTGTTTTTTCACTTTTAGAGACAGGGTCTTACTCTGTCACCCAGGCTGGTGTACAATGGCACGATTATAGCTCACTGCAGCCTTGAACTCCCTGGCTCAAGCCATCTTCCCACCTTAGCCTCCTAAGTGGCCGGGACTACCACGCCCGGCCTGTTTTGTTTTTTATATAAAACCCGAGTGATATCCAGCCCCAATACTATATTTACTCATGAGATGTGACTCCAAATGACTTGATTTTATAAAATTATCATCGCCCTCAAAAGATGGAGAGACTCGTCACTCACTAGACGGATCGTGGCTAACCTGCTTTCAGTCTTGCCTCTTTCCAGCCCTTCTGCCCTAGTGTCACCACTGAGGCATCTCTCCAGTGGGAATATCTGCCCACATCGCTTGCCTTTGAAAACTTCCCACTGGTATTGCTTCACCTGAAATAGAGGTCTCAACTGGGAGTCCTTGAGCCATTAGTAAGCATTTTTTTTATGAGCCAACATTTAGAAACTGGGAGATTTTTCATAATAATCTGGATTTCAGTTTCCCTTGAAAAATCAGAAGATACCACTCCCCTCGGCCCATGCTTCTTCATGGATGCAATCAGCTAGAGCTAAGCAGCAGCTGCCACAGTAGGTGGGTCATATATTACCCGGCCTGCCTCAGTTATCTGCATTGCCATGGTCATTTGCTTCTGTGACCCCTGACCTAAGGAATGAATCCAGGCGCCTTAGCTTGGCTCCCAGATTAATTACTATCTGGTCCCTATTTCCCTCTCCACCCTTTCTCCTGTCACTCTTTGAACTTTATGCTTCAGGAACACCAAAATGCTTACATTTCTCTGTTCCTCCATGGTTTGTATGCCTCTGTATCCTGCTCTGGTCTTCAGTCCACTTTCTTTACCTTTCATCTGGATGACTCTGACTCTTCCTTTAGAATCCGATCAGGTGTCATTTCCAGACTCACTTTGGATGCCATCTTTAGGAACCCTCTCTCACCCAGACCTCCCCGTTCCTGGCACGGGAGGACAGCCCTCATGGTGCTCCTTTGGCACACCCTAAGTCTTGTCTGTACTTCAGTCCTGACACTTATCTCAGTGTAACAAAATTGTCCACACTTCCAGCTGTGCCCTTCTCTAGACTGTAAGCTTTCTAAGGGCTGGGGCTCCTCCTTTTTATACCCTGTACCCTGTAGAGTTCATGGAATATTGCTGAACGAAGGTAAACTTAACATTTAAAAATAACTTTTGGCCTGGCACAGTAGCTCACACCTATAATCCTAGCACTCCGGGAGGCCGAGGCAGGAGGATCTCTTGAGGTCAGGAGTTTCAGACCAGCCTGAGCAAGAGCAAGACCCCATCTCTACTAAAATAGAAAATATTAGTGCAGTGTGGAGGGACATGCCTGTAGTCCCAGCTGCTCAGGAGGCTGAGGCAGGAAGATAGTTTGAGGTTGCAGTGAGCTATGATGATGCCACTGCACTCTAGCCCAGGCAATAGAGTAAGACCCTGTCTCAAAAAAATTAATTAATTAATTAAAAAATAAAAATAACTTTCACAGGCTCTGAAGGTGTTTCTAACATAGAAATTTTAAGAAATGTTGATACCATTAGAATTGTCCTTCCAAGGTAACTACTTTGAAAGAGATAATACTATTAATATGTGTAAGTATGTCTGATATATTAATCATATTACTCTCTACCAAACTGCATGTATCTAAAAGTATATCAGAGATTCTACCTCTTGTTTTTCATCATACTATTTATCATTTTTCTCTGGAAAATGAAGGGATATATTTGCAAGGTGTTATTGACTACTTTGTTAATATCAGGTTAATAATGCCTTCTGCCCTTTTTGTTAGCTAATCACAGATTAATTTCTAATTAAGAAATACAAATTCTTCTCGAAATTGGGATACAGAGTGCTGAGAAATACCCCTCTCCCCATTTTGTTAAAATTGTGTATTTATGGAGCCTGCGGTGATTTTTTTTTTTTTTTTGGCTTATCCACTGTAAAGGTAGAATTTCTGCCACTTAAGGTTTTCAAATGAAATATAATCTGGCATTTACAATTTATATTCCTACTGGATAGGTGATGATCTAGCAACTGTAATGTCCTCTTTATAAGTCATGTGTCTTTTTAAAGAGGAGTCTTATGTCAAGAAGTGTGAATACTGCTGTAGAATCATTCTCATACCTTTGTTTCTTTTCCTCTTTTGTTCTGTAGGAATTGCACCATTGTCTATTCCCAGTGTCCTTATGTATGCCTTTTAGGGCTAGGCAAAAATTTTAGCAGTAATATTTAACAGCTAGAGAGGCAAAAAGTATATTTTAGAAGAATAATATCAAAGATCCCTATTAGGAGGAAGAAATCTTAAAGTCAAATCAATTGGCATAACTTTTATTTGCTGAAGAGATCTTAAATATAAATATTTTGAATAAAATATCATATAAAAAGAAAAAGAATAGGAGATGCAAGGAACAAGGACCAAAACATGTAATGTATGGCTTGCACCCATTGGATTCTTTATAAATATTTGTTGGGTAATTGAATACAACTGTCTCCCAGGCATCCTGTGTTACATAAGTAGAAATTACCATATTTCTCCCTATGTATGATTTAACCTACACATAAGCAAAATTTTGTACTATATAAAATGGAATTGGCTTGCTATATAAAACTAAAAGGCTTAAAAATTGTGTGCCTGTTTCAAGAACTATAATTGATGGGGCTTAAAGAGCCGACCGTTCCAATCCATAGAAACCAAACACAATTAAGTATTTGCTTAGAACCTCCCAGCTGATAACTCTTAGACTTTATTTACTAGAAAGTTCTAGTCTGAGTTTGAATTAAATCTCCATTTCCATTAACGTCAGTACGTTTCAAGGAGCAACGTGAAATTTAATTCACTGTTACAAAAATTTTCCAGGTGACTCACAGTCAAGGATCCAGACCATAATTTTCATTTAACAGAAACTAAATGCTGCTGTTAAAGTGATTATATTCACAAAGGTGATTTTATAATCACAAAGGTGATTGAAAGAGTTCATCTTAACTCTCAGAGATTCTAGACATTTAGGAAGAGCTCACTTTATGTTGGGCCCTCTATATCATGAGTTTATGTTCTAGATTTGCCAACTTTAAAAAGTAAGCCATAGCCCCCAGGCCCAGATGCAAAGGCCCAAAGAGTGGTAGACATAAGACAATGTGTTTGAAATATTTACTGGAGCACCATTTGATATTTATGCTAACTCTAAGATGCAAGTTGTATTTTTCAGGCTATCTGCCCTGTGATGGTTTGTTAATGAGAAAATTCTCATAGATTTTGTCCAGATTCCAAAGAATTTATAATCCCAGGTCCAGTGTGGAGTGGGAGCGAAGCTTAGGAGCATAGACCAAGGAAAATTTTCAGTTTTGATCTTAAATATGTATGGTTTGGAGGTCTAGATTCATCCTAAGTTTAATAGACAGCAGTAACAAAATATTAAAATAGCCGGATTCAGTGGAACCTGTCATCATAAAATTGTTATTGGGAACAATGGTATGCAGGTTGGTGCCACCTTTGTACTCCTGATAACTTTGAAGGTCAGTGCATTATCAAGAGGTGGCTTGGAGTAGAGGTGGAGGATTGGAATCTCTGTCAGGCCCTTTCAAAACCTCCCAAATAATATAACTTAAAATCTAAGTAAAAATGCAACTTTAAGAAACGTTTCCCTCTTATAAACAAATTGTCCCCTCTGAGCCCCTGTATAGAAATATAGGAATTCAGCACCTGCTGCTATCAGCGGTATCAGTTTATATGGTGGGAAAACAGGACACTAGGAATGTTTAACCAGGTTTGCTGTTAGTGAAGAGCCACAGGTCCAAGTTTGCCACAATTATAGAAATCCAGGCTGTATTTGGTGTGAGAGACTATGTGATGTGATAGAAAAAATGCTATATGTAGACAAGTTATTGTATTTAACTTTTCTAAGCTCATCTTTGAAATAAAATGAATAAAATCATGCCCACAGGTGGCAGCAAGGATTAGAATATTTAAGCACATAACACACTCTCTGGAAAATGGGGCCCTTTAAGTGACAGTGACAATATTTTGTAACCAAATATCCCACATTTTCTGATTAACTTCCACCAACGTGTTCTCTTGGGGGAATGGCCTGGTAGAAAGACCATCCTGCTTGTCTATCCTAGTACCTTAATCAGCTTCTTTATTATAGAGATATTTTCCCTAATCTAATTTCCTGCCTGAACTTGGCTTGTGAAGGAAAATTTCTAGGAGGGCTGCTTCTTTTCTGGGGCCTTTTTTAGTCACTTCCGTACAACAGGCATATGTGACTGGATCCTTGCCCTGTATTAATTCATGTGGATCAAAAGTACTAGATGTCTGGGAGATTGCTCATGTAATACCCTGTAATTTAGTTGTGTTAAATAAAGGAAATAAATCTCCATTATATCAGATCACCTCACTTGTTATTTCGAATATGATTAAGGGAGTATACCTATTATTCCTTGGGATTAGTGGAAAATTCTGGTGTCTTTTAATCAAGGAACAACAGCAATGATCCTCTGCCATCTTGAAGGCCAATTCAAAAGGGCTTTTATGAAAAAAAAAAAAACCACAAGGTTTTTTTCTTCTGATGTGGGGTGTGCATATGTTGTACGTATAAATTGTTTGATGGAAATGTTGCAGGCTATCGGGCAGGTTTCTATCAGTGATTTGGATTATGGATGCCCACCTTGAGGCTGCCAGCTTGATGCAGGCTGTTTTTCTTTTCTCATAGGCTTATTTTCAGCACCAAGACTTCTTGTTCTAAATAAGATTAGCCATCTTTTATTTCAATACTTCTTATTTCTCTGTGGTAGTCATTTCTTTCAGTAGTCAGTCAGCAGTAAGTGCTATGAATGCTTATGATAGAGAAAGCCCCAAATGAGATGTTGTTTACTGCTATTAAATGTGTATGCACCAGTGGATCTTTGTGTCCAGAGATATTGTACAATAGATACTGTCTGCCTTGGAGCTCTTCTCTCCACCTGGTGTGTACTGCTGCTGCTGCTCCTCTCTCTGCTTCACTGTACCTGGTTAACTCCTGCTTGTCCTTCTGTTTAAATGTCTTTTTCTTAAGGATGTCCCCAGACCAGGCTAGGTCCCAGGTTCTAGGCTCTTGTAGGATTGTGGACTTGTCCTTTCTTGCTCCAGCTAAATTGTAGATTGTTTGCTGAGTAGTTGTTTAATGTCTGTCTCTTCAACTAGACCAAACTTCAAAAGGGCAATGAGTATGTCTGTGGGATTCATACTGTGCCCCCAGCACCTAAAACAGTCTAGTTCAGCATACTTTCTTTTTATGGTGCATTGCAGATATCGCACATTTTCACAAATTGAAGGTTTGCGGCAACTCTGCGTTGAGTCTGTCAACACCATTTTTCCAACAGCATGTGTTCACTTCGTGTCTCTGTGTCACATTTTGGTAATTCTCTCAATATTTCAAACTTATTCATTATCATATCTGTCTGTGATCTATGATCAGTGATCTTTGATGTTACTATTGTACTTGTTTTGGTGCACCCCAAACCACACACACATAAGATGGCAGGCTTAATAAATGTTGAGTGTGTTCTGACTGCTCCACCAGCCCAGCTGTTCCAACCCCCCCTCCCTCTCCCAGGGGCTCCCTATTCCCTGAGACATGCCAATTTTGAAATTAGGCCAATTAATAACCCTACAGTGACCTCTGAGTGCTCAAGTGAAAGGAAAATTTGCACATCTCTCACTTTTTAAATAAAAAAATCAAAAGCGAAAAATGATTAATCTTGGTTAAGAGAAGCATGTTGAAAGCTAAGATAGGCTGAAAGCAAAGCCTGTTGTGCCAAACTGTTAACCAAGATGTGAATGCAAAGGAAAACTTCTTAAAGGAAAGCAGAAGTGCCATTCCAGTGAACACATGAATGATAAAGAAAGCAAAACAGCTTTATTGCTGAAAGTTTGAGTGGTCTGAATAGAAAATCAAACCAGCCACATTTCCACAAGCCAAAACCTTAATCCAGAGCAAGGTCCTAACTCTCCTTAGTTCTGTAAAGGCCAAGAGAGGTAAGGAAGCTGCAGATGAAAAATTTGAAGCTAGCAAATGTTGGTTCATGAAGCTTAAGGAAAGGATCCATCTCCATAACATAGAAGTGTGAGGTGAAGCAGCAGGTCCTAATGTAGAAGCCGCAGCAAGTTATCCAGAATATTTAAGATAATTGATAAAGGTGGCTACACTAAACAGTAGATTTTCAATGCAGACAAAATAGCCTTTTATTGGAAGAAGATGCCATCTAGGACTGTCATAGCTAGAGAGGAGAAGTCAATGCCTAGCTTTAAAGGCCAGACTGATTCTCTTGAAAGGGGCTAATGAAGCTGACAACTTGAATTTGAAGCCAGTGCTCATTTGCCATTATGGAAATCCTAGGACCCTTAAGAATGATGGTAAATCTACTTTGCCTCTGCTCTATCAACATAACAAAGCCTGGATGACAGCACATCTGTTGACAGCATATACTGAATATTTTATGCCCACTGTTGAGACCTGCTCAGAAAAAAAAAGATTCCTTTCAAAACATTACAGCTCATTGACAGTGCACCTGGCCATCCAAGAGCTCTGATGGAGATGTACAAAAATATTATTGTTGTTTTCATGCCTTTTATCACACCATTCATTCTGCAGCCCATGGATCAAGGCGTAATTTCAACTTTCAGGTCTTATTATTTAAGTACATGAGACTGTAGCAACCCTGATGGATCTGGGCAAAGTAAATTGAAAACCTTTTGAACAGAATTCTCCTTTCTAGATGCCATTAAGAACCTTTGTGATTCATGGGAGGAGGTCAAAATATCAATGTTAACAGCAGTTTAGAAGAAGTTCCAGCCCTCATGGATGACTTTGAGGAGTTCAAGGCTTCAGCAGAGGAAATAACTGCAGATGTGGTGGAAAGAAAAAGAGAACTAGAATTAGAAGTGGAGCCTGAAGATGTGACTACTACAATCTCATGATAAAACTTGAACGAATGAGGAGTTGCTTCTTATGGATGAGCAAAGAAAGTGGTTTCTTGAGTTCAATCTGCCAATGAAGATGCTGTGAGCATCGTTGAAATGACAACAAAGGATTTCAAGTGTTACATAAACTTCGTTGATAAAGTATCAGTAGGGCTTGAGAATATTGACTCTAATTTTGAAAGAAATTCTACTGTGGGTAAAATGCCATCAAACAGCATCGTGTGCTACAGAGAAATCTTTTGTGAAAGGAAGAGTCCATTGATGTGGCAAACTTCATTGCTGCCTTATTTTAAGAAATTGCCACAGCCACCCCAGCCTTCAGCAACCACTATCCTGATCAGTCAGCAGCCATAAACATGGAGGCTAGACCCTCCAGCAGCAAAAAGATTATGACTTGCTGAAGGCTCACATGATCATCAGCATTTTTTAGCAATCAAGTATTTTTTAATGAAGGTATATATATTGTGTACATAATGCTATTGCACACTTAATAGATTACACTATAGTGTAAACATAACTTTTATATGCACTAGGAAACCAAAAAATTTGTATGCCTTCATTGCTATGTTCACTCTGTTGCAGTGGTCTGTAACTGAATCTGCAGTATCTCCAAGGTATGCCTGTATATAGTTGAGGCTCCCTAAATATTACGTGAACAGATGTCGCAACTTAGATAAAAAGTTGACAAGAATACATCCAACACTTTTTTACATTCATAATTAATAGTCCTAGTAACTTTGGTATTTAATTTTTCAGCTGAAAAATTCCTATATTTCCAATATTTCTGTATTTCCTAAATTCTTATGTCTCCATTGAGCTGTTCTGTAGAACATTGGGGGGGAAAAAATGATTTCTCAGTGCTGATTCAAGACCTCCTAGTCCACAAGTGCCAAGCCAGGAGCAGAAGCCCAAGTCTAATTTCTTATGAGGTGACTGATTAGGGATGACACACTGGCTCTGCTGGCCAGAGGGATGGGAGGGCACAGCTGAGGGAGGCTGTCTGTCCAGACCTCTGAACATGCCAGTCCTCAGGACTTTGTTCTAAATCTGGCAAAGGCCTGGAGAAACCAGATCGATCTTCACCCTGCTGGGTGGTAATGACAGTGACGCTTGTCTTAAAGACCTTTGCCCACTAGCCTCCACACAGAGATGACTTGTTTTCAATTAGGACATTATGACTTAGTCTGCAGTGGCTTACTTGGATCAAATTCCAGTGCTAGACCATTCCAGAAGCACCTTCTCCTATCATATTTCCTTGGACTACCAGAGGTCATTATGACATGCTCATTTTGAGTTTGTGGTATATGCTCATTATGGCCACGTCTGAAGTATTTATTAGCATTTACTTTCCTTTGAACAACTGTAATTCACTGTCAAGACTAGGAATCATAAATCGTAAGCCAGGACGAAATTACATAAGAAACAAATTCTCAGCGGTTTAAACTTCCCCTGAGTTCTTGACCAGTGGTGTCCCCTGCTCCTGCCTGCCCCTTTGTGGGTTAGGAGGTATCTTGGAATGGAACCGGAGCTGATAATTTAGCAAAGCCCAGTGTGTACCTGGTCACATCTGTCTAGTTCTCCACCCCTTCTAGAGCATCTCAGTGAGCCGCCCTTGCAGATTTCCTTTTGTGTTGCTTTTTTATAACACCATCTCTGCATCAGCTTTTTTTTTTTCTTTTTTCTTTTTAAGGCCCAGAAAAACAGGTTCTTTGTTGAGTAGGCAGTTCCTGGTGCACACCTTTCAGCCAGCAGTGTAAAGATGCAAAGTAATAACTGAGACGTTAGGATTCAAAACCTCAGCACTCTAAGTTTTCACCCTGGACTAGGGGAGGCGCATTTTCTTTTTATGAATTTGCTACCTCTGGTTCTTCTGTGACAATACAATAGTAAATCCTTTTCCTACTTCTTACATGGTGGTGTTCATTAACCTATAGCTTCCCTTCACCCATCTAGTGCTTTAGGATATTATGACATTAACATTAGCATGAGTTATGAATAGAACTCCAAACTTGCTTCTTATGTCAACGCTTCTAATCATCAAGCAGCTTTACACATTTTCTCATAGTTAAGTGATTTCAAAATTATCCTAACTTTGCTGCCACAAGTTTCAGTGACATACACGTCTGCTTTGATGCTACATGGCCTTGACTTCAACTTCATTCTGCCAGCCAGCAGTGTAGGTCTATGTTGGGACTTGTTTCCACTCCACTTATGATGTCATGAACTCAGAAATTCCCCCTAGGCACTCACAGACTTCAGATTCAGCAAATACTGTTTTGGTGCCTACCCCATGCTAGACAGTGTGTTAGATGTTTCCATATACAGAATTCACCCCTTATCTGGGAGAGAGATGTTCCAAGACCCCCTAGTGGATACCTCAGATATAGTACTGAACTCTGTACATATACACACACACACATAAACACACACTATATTTTTTCCTATATATGCATACCTGTGATAAAGTTTAATTTATAAATTAGGCACAGTAAGAGATGACAATAAAATAGAATAATTATAACAATACACTGTAATAAAAGTTTTGTGAATGTGGTGTATGTGTGTGTCTCTCTCTCAGAATATCTTATTGTATTATATTCATCTGTTTTCTGAGTATGGTTGATTGAGTGTAACTGAAACCGCAGATAAGTGAACCGCAGATTGGAGGGGTCTCTTGTGTGTGAACTCGTCCTCCTACCTGCACAAAAGCCTCACCCCTTCTAAATTCTTCATCCTCTGCACAGCCCCCAGGCTCCTGAACCCTCTGTGTTCGGGACTCTTTCTTCCAGCCCACTTGTCTCTTTTCAAGCCTGGAAGTCATGGGTAACCTTTCCAATGGTGCACTTGCAGTGATACCTTGCAGGCTCTGAGTACCCCCTCATAGTCTCTTGTTTCTTCTTTAGGGCTGCTGAGTATTACTGTGAGACTTCTGAAAACAAGCTGTTGTTCCATTCTCATGTTCTCTCACTGTCAGCTGAACCCTAACTGCTGCTGGCCAGTTGTTTTAGTCAAATCACGTCACAGGGATGCCTACGCCGTCTTGTCCACTGTACCTTACTCTGAACAGCGAACATTTCTGCCACTTTGCTGTGACTATTGAGGATGTTTTAAATTGTCTTCTAGATCATAATTTTCTCTCTTGAATGAGGGAGAAAATAAGCGGAAAGACATATAGCCTGTAGTAGTCTCATTAAAATTCAACAGAAAAGAAAAGAATGAGGAACTTCTGTTTTCATTTGATATGATTTTCAAGAAGGAAGAGGGTACAATTTAAAAGTACTCTTGACCACTGACATTGGATTTCACAAAATCCCAGGTGTCAAAGGGTAATTGCAGTTGTATAGCCATTTTATCTTCAAAGTATACTGTGATGTTTTAGTGTGCATGTTAAAACAAAAATCAGAAAACCATCCTGAGTTGCAGCTGATGGTTCATCCTTGATGAATCTATATCATTTAGCAATTATCTGTTCCTCCTCTGGGGCTCTGAGACTTAGAGTTCATGAGACTCAGATGTTGATTTGAAGAACAGGCATCGCTGTATGAAGCCATAGCAGGTATTCCAGATAACACAAAGCTTAGGACAATTAGCTTCACAGAAAGCATTGGTGCCCAAATTGAGGATGCTTGATCTCTGGTAAGTTAACAGCTGAAAAAAATTAATTCCCTTATCCTGATGCAGTTCTTTTCTTAGAATTACAGTAATTCTTCAGGACTTCCAGTGACTTGAAAAGTCTTTGATTCTGCAGTCCCCGATAAATACCAAACTTTCTGAACTAGTAAAATGGACAAGTCAGGTTTTAATGTCCTAGGAGTATCTCTAAAATTTTAAATTTGGAATGTTTGTCAAGGAATATGTTGAATTGAGGGTGCTTGGACCTGAGCAGTGTGTCATGTTCTCTTGGAGGCAATATGGTTATAGGAATTAAAACTTAGACTCTGAAGCCAGTCTAGAGCCAGTTTTGCCACCTCCTTAATGTATGCTTCAGGCAAGGTGCTTAACATTTCTGTGCCTTACTTGCTGCATCCATATATCTAGAATAGTGGTGACACCTATCTCATAGGGTTATTAAGGATTAGGTGGAATAATATGTAAAGTGTGTTTGTAACTGTGCCTGGCACTGATGAGGCAGCCTGGAAATGGTAGCAAATGTTATTTGGAAAGGTTTCTTAGTTTGACAACTTTATCAGAATTTCCGGTAAGACTTCTAAATTTGGGGAGACTAAAACAAAAGAAATTTGTAGCTGGTCTATGAGAAATTTAGAGAAGTAGTTCTGACTTAAACACATTACCTCCTCCCCTCCTTTCCTTCTCTCCTGTCCTTTCTGCTCGGTCTCCAGGGCTCCAGACAGAACTGATGGATGCAGAGACCCACAGTGAGGTATTCTTTGAGGCCCTCTATTGAGTACCCCAAAATATGTTTAAACTGAAAACACTACTTTTTGAGTTTAAACTCAAAACACTACCAGTTTTTTTTTGGGGGGGGGAGAACTTACTTTTCTCGAAGCCCTCTCAAGTCTGATTCCTTTTCAGAGGTGAAAGGAGATTTATTACAGAATTCGTACACCTCAGTGAAGGAGACCCCTCCAGTTGAGGGGAGTCCGGTGAGCTGCCTGAATTAGGCTGGACCAAATCCAATGTCTACCTGGGCCTGCTCCCAATCTGGGGCTGGAAACAGCGGACACCTCCTGCTATAGAATCTTTTATTGATTCCAAAACTTTCCCAAAGCTTATAAACATTACAGTGTTATGAGTTCCCCATGGTTGTAGATTCAGTCCTCTAAAAACTCATACCAATGCTCTTCTCTCCTGGCATTTCTCTTCCCCTCTCTGCAGGTAAAGTATTATCAACCCCAGTCATTTTATGAACTATTCTTTCTTATTGAAACCTAATGCCATTGGCAATAATGATTATGCATGTATCCAGATGGAGATTAATTTACTACAAGTTTTCTCTGATTACTGCAGTAATCTTGTATATATTCAATTCTCCCTATTTGTTCAATAAAACTAGTTTATATACAGTATATTAGTGGCAAGATGTGTTGAATTGAGGTGGTTCTGTTAAAAGGTTTTCTGGGAAAACAAACTGGTGATTTACTCTAAGAATTTTCCTTAACGTAACATTAAATAGTAAGACAGATTCTTTTATTGTGTTGCTATCACGAAAAATAAAGAAATTTCTCAAGGCTTAAATACACTATTAAATCTGCTTTACTAGTCACTTTGGTTTTGTTCCATAAGCATGTTATAAAAGGTTTACTTAAAAAGAAACAATTATATTAACATACAAATCATAGGCAATATTTTTTTTTTTTTTTTGAGAGAGAGTCTCACTTTATTGCCCAGGCTAGAGTGAGTGCCGTGGCGTCAGCCTAGCTCACAGCAACCTCAAACTCCTGGGCTCAAGCAATCCTGCTGCCTCAGCCTCCCAAGCAACTGGGACTACAGGCATGCGCCACCATGCCTGGCTAATTTTTTTCTATATATATTAGTTGGCCAATTAATTTCTTTCTGTTTTTATAGTAGAGATGGGGTCTCGCTCTTGCTCAGGCTGGTCTCGAACTCCTGAGCTCAAATGATCCGCCCACCTCAGCCTCCCAGAGAGCTAGGATTACAGGCGTGAGCCACCGCGCCCGGCCCATAGGCAATATTTTAATGATAACTTTTACCACAGTGGAAAAGATATTGTGATTATATGGACTGCATTTAAAATTATTTATTTTCCTGCTTTCCAGCTATACATTCTGTATATGAATTATTAGGTTTTGACTTTTTATCACTTGAAAATAATCTGATACCTATTGATTGTATAACTATAGCACATATTTTCACTGGAACTTGTTATCCTTGATAATTACTTTTATAATACCATTGCGAGCCAAAGAGCACTTTTATATCAGACACACAAAATTGAGGGCACTGAAGTGTTTGTAGTGTACGATTGAGTTCTTAAAACAGTGTTCAGGAAGATACTACTTTATGGCTTAAAAACCCAACTAATTTTCACTTTACACATTGTTGAAAGATTTTATAACTTTCTTAGTCCACTATTTTATCATTCATTTTGGTTTTTAAAGGGGGTTATAATGTATAATGTTTCGAAAATTATTAAAGAAACACAAAAAGCAGACAGCTAACATAATACCTATTTACCCAGTTCCAAGACCTTTTAAACATTTTAAATATTTAAAAACTCCTATTGCACATTTCAAGATAGCTAGAAGAGAATAATTTGAATGCTAAAGAAAGGACAAATATTTAAGATGGTAGCTATCTCAAGGACACTGATTGGTCTTTATAAATTATATGAATGTATTAAATTATCGCATGTACCCTGAAACTATTATGCACCAATTCAAAATTTATATTAAAAGATTATTAGAAATATAAATAAAATATTATGGCTAATGTCTTAGTTTCCTATGTATCCTGACATGGTCTCATCTCCTTCCCTCCCTCCTTTCCTCCATCTCCTTTCCCAGGAAGATATTAATAATATGTACCCTTGTCCATTTTTGTATTTTTACTGCATATATATATCTTTAACATTTTTGTGTTTAATATAAATTATCATTTTTGTGTTTAATATAAATTATGTCATATTAATATATCAGTTTGCATCTTGTACTCCCCCCACTCACGTTTTAAAATACCCGTCCAAAGTGATATATAGATGTAGTCTGTTTTAACTGCTGCGTAGAGTTCTGTAGTGTGACCTTACCACAGTTTATTTA
>VSMD01102398.1:0-15160 GCA_008750895.1 Mirza zaza | reverse complement strand
AGCTCACAGCAACCTCAAACTCCTGGGCTCAAGCAATCCTGCTGCCTCAGCCTCCCAAGTAGCTGGGACCACAGGCATGTGCCACCATGCCCGGCTAATTTTTTCTATATATATTTTAGTTGGCCAATTAATTTCTTTCTATCTATAGTAGAGATGGGGTCTCGCTCTTGCTCAGGCTGGTCTCGAACTCCTGAGCTCAAAGGATCCACCCACCTCGGCCTCCCAGAGAGCTAGGATTACAGGCTTGAGCCACCTCGCCCGGCCTTTAGTTGCTTTTTGTAAGTTGTTTATCTTCAGATTCTTTTGTATTTTCTAAATTCAAAATTATTTCTCTGTGAACAATGTTTTATTACTATTTTATCTTTTATTTATTAATGTTGCCATATATTATAACTAAAACCAACAGAATTGAATAAAAATGGCAATTGTGGGCACCCTTGTCGTATTTCTGATCTCAGAGAGAAAGTCCTTAGCATTTTACCATAAAAAAGTAAGATGTTTAAAGTATTTCATCATTTAGGTATTTAATCGTTTAAATAATTTGATGTAAGGTATTTAATTATTAATAATTAAATAATTTAATGTAAGGTATTTCATCATTTAAAATGGTTAAATTTTACCAAATTAACTGACTGATGAGTTTTATTAAATATGTTTAGTGCATCTCCTGCAATGACTATATCATCCATTAATCTGGTATTGTGGTGAAATACTCTGATAAAACTTGCTAATATTTAGTCCAAATTTCATTTTTGATACAAACCAAATTATCACATATTACTTTTATTCATATATTTCTGGGTGGTTTTTCTATTTTGTTTACAACTTTTCCATCTATATTCATTGATAAAAATGGCCTGTCATTTCCTTCTGTTTTGTTATCAAGATTAACCGAGCTTCATCAATTGGTAATTATTTTCTCTTTTTCTCTTCTCATGAAGAGTTTGTTTAGATTGAAATTATTTTCTTATTAAATGCTTGGTATAAATATAAAATGAAGCAAACAGGGCCTTGAATTTGATTTACAGAAGGTTTTTGATAATTTCTGTAATGACTATAGGACTACTTTTTTTTTATAACTTATATAATTTGTTTAGTGATTCACGTTTGAAACACAATTCAGTAATTTTTATTTCAGCATATTATGGGGGTACAAATGTTTAGGTTACATATGTTGCCCTTGCCCCCCCCACCTTGACTCAGAGCTTCAAGCTATAAGAAACAATGGTGATACAGCACCTTTTGTATTTTCCTGGGTAGAGCTGGAACCCATTCTACTAAGTGAAGTATCCCAAGAATGGAAAAATAAGCACCACATGTACTCACCAGCAAATTGGTTTCACTGATCAACACCTCAGTGACATATAGGAATAACATTTATCTGGCGTCGGGCAGATGGGAGGGGGGAAGAGGGGATGGGTATATACATACATAATGAGTGCGATGTGCACCATCTGGGGGATGGGCATGCTTGAAGGACTATTGCTTTTTAAACAAAATGATTCCAGAATTAGTTGAGTAATATTTTTCTAAGCATTTGTCAAGATCATCTAACATTTCAGATATATTGGCATAAAATTCTTTATGTCCTTATTTTATTTGCTCTTTATGTCCTTAAATTTATTTAAAAATAAATGTTTGATGTGATGTTCCTTTTTCATTTCTAATGTTCAAAGAATCATGGTTGGCTCTGTTAAGCTTTGGGATTCGTTTTGAGCATTATAATCTATGCTCTCATTGTTATATTTTTTGGATCTATGTTGCTCTACAACCTTCTTGAAATGGTTGTGTAGTGAATACTTTTAACCTATCTTTTTCATTTCTTTTTCAAATGCTGCCAATTAAACCACTGCTTTAAAAGTAAAGGTATTTGGATAAGGATGATTCACTTTTGGTTTGAAGGAATCAAATTACATAGAAACCCCACCGGAATTTTATTTCCTCTATAAATTCTAGCCTTTTTATATGAATAAGATGGATGAACCTAAATCCTCACACTGACTTGAAATTACTACCATACAGAAAAGGAATGTGATACAAAAGGAAAAAAATAGTACAGAAAGTAGAAAATAGAAATTTCTGAACCAGTTAGAAAGAAATTTTTTATTTCATTGCTTTGTACATACCATTATAAGGAAGTGAAATGGGGATAAATTTGAAAATTGATTACAATACAGTAGTCCCCCTTCATCTACAGGGCATATGTTCCAAGACCGCCAGTGGATTCCTATAACCATAGTTGGTACCAAACCCTGTATATACTGTGTATACTAGTATACATGTATACACTAGATATATATATCTATAATAAAGTTTAATTTATAAATTAGGCACAGTAAGAAATTAACATTAATACAATAGAACAATTATAACAATATACTGTAATAAAACTTATGCAAATGTGGTATCTCTCTCTCAAAAGTATTTTAATATATTTGGACCATAGTTAACTGCAGGTAACAAACTATGGAAAGTGAATTCTGAATAATGGGGGGTTAATATATACTAACTACTCAATTACCACCCAGAACAGATTATGATAGGTAAGCCTATTTACAAAATGCAATTGTCTCATTTTTATAATGCTCTGTGGATCGGGACTTAAATTTTCTTAAAAAGAAAAATAGAAATAACTATTAAGAACTATAAAATGTTATGTTTTAAAAGCATCTTTATTTCAAATTTACAATCTACAAAGGCCTTTCCCTGCCCAAAGTGTTTATAAATATGCAAGGCAGAATAATTTTTCATTTAAAAAGATATTTGAAACAGTAAAAGACGATATCCATAGATTAGTCCAACTTCTAAGAGGCAGTGAAATTCTCAAGCAGCCAGAGTAGCAGGATAAGTAAGGTTGCTCCATTACCCAGAATTGATAGCTGAATTCCTCCATTTAATAAGAAGGGATAAAATTTTGTGGCCCAGCAAAAGCAAATTGTTCCTGTAAGGAAGAAAAAGCAGCAGTTACGTTGTAGTGCTGACAGGAAACTAAAGAACATTTCAGACTCAACAGGGTGGAAACGTAGGAAGAGAAGGCATCGATTTTAAACCCCAGAAGCCATTATAATATTTTAATTGTTCAATTATAACAGATACTATATATATTATATGTATATAGCTATTAATAAATGTTTACTTAATAAATGTTTATAAATTTTATGTAAGCATAATATCTCAAATTTTGAATTATGAGGATCAATTGATATGTGGAAAAATAAAGGTCTGTCCCTCTGGCATACTAAAGTCCAAAGGATATAGACTATTCGAATAAATTTTATGGGTCATTTAAAAAGAGTTTTCTCCTGCAGGTATTTAGTTCTTTCAGAACAAAAAGCTGATATTAAAGTTGGCATGTGTATCAATTACCATATTCATGAAAATTAACAATCCCACTAGATATTTATGTTATAGACTCCAGAGATATTTTTTGTCTGGCTAGAGAGAATTGATAATACAAAATAGCTATTGAGATTACAAGTGCAAATCTGTTTTACATGAGAGAATGAGAAATGCTGAGATTAAATATATCCCTAATAACCACAAAAATGCAAAATTCCCAATGATCCGGAACTAAAACCATATGAGCACACAGTATACAAAGTGTGATATATGTCATACTTTACTGAAACCTGGCCTTTTTGTATAAATATACTATAAACATTTATGGTACCAATTCAAAATATTCTTACGTATATAATACTCTTGGACAGATTCCCAAGTCTTCAATTTGACGTGATAAAGACCACGTCTCTCCCACCGGCCTTGTGCGTTCATGATGAGTATTATCTCTATTTTTCAGCACCAATATCATTGGAAAACTTCTGAACAGGAGAAAAAACAGATTTAAGTCTCATGTATATGAAACATTTGGGGGTGGGGAAAGAGTTGAAGTTTGGGGAAAGAAACTCAATTAGATCTTTGGGTTGTAAGTGATAGAATGCTAAATCAACTAGCTTAGGCAAAGATGGAAAGAAAAAATGTAACAGAATGCTGAATACAGCTTTCCGTTACCCAGAATTTATTTTGGGGACCTGAAGCTGATTTCACAGAAGTGTCAAATACCATAAACTCTGAAAAAGTGGCTGAAGCAGCTCTGCTATCTCCAATCATCTAACCAGACATCTACAGAGAATGATTAGAGACATGCAGTTCTGAGTTCCTGGCCTGTGATAAATGGGGGAGCGGGCTCATGAAAATTCTTGTTCCCTTAATGAAGCCAAATAAGGATGTGTTTTAAGTCAAGTTTTCCAGCCTCGCAGGTGCCTTCAGCAGGAGATAGACATCTTCTTCCCGAGTGACTTTCTGCTTTTGCAATAGACTGGCATGTGAGACACCAAGGAGGAGAAAAACCAGAAGAGTGGAAGAACATATTCTCCCACCATGCATTGTATTATGAATACTAATTTTCCCATAGGTACCAGAGTTTTAGCTATTTTTCTAGGATATCACCCAAGAATACCTATCAACTGTGAGGGCATCCCCAAAACCAAGACGTTAGAATGTAAAAACACCACCAAGACAGAACAGGGAGGTTAGGTGGAGGTCTACGGTGGCAGTTGTATAGAAGAAGTGAGTCCCATCTAGATCATCCCATCAGGAAATACGCAGTTGTGATGACTGCTCTCTACTATGGCCTCCAACACACTCATCCAACCATGATTTGAGAAACACTTCCAGGTGAAGGCATGATTACCTCGCCAGTATGACTAGAAATGGACCACACTTGTCCCAGGTAACCATGAGATACTTGTGATTCTCTACCTGTTTATCCTCGGTCATAGCCCAACAAGGCACAATGGTAAAAACAGCAGAGGAAAAAAAAAAACAGCAGAGGAAAATGTACTCAAGATTATGGTAAACCACCTTCTCCAAATCCTTTGTGTGCAGAGTTAGGAGTCTTAAAGGAAACCTAATTTTAATATGACATTGGAAGATATGGACCTGACTTGACTATTTTCACGTCAGAGCAGGACCAAAGATGCTGTTGAAGAATAAGAAAAGCAGATTTCACATAGTACAGTTGACATCAGTAATTGTTAGATAAATATAGCCATTTAGCTCCGTGTCTCCAAAGAGGCCAGACAGTTCAGAAAATGGACTGAAATTAAAACTCCATGGGCGCAGAGAACACACATGAAACTGGGCCTCATGAGCAATTCACCCAGGGCTTTGATCACAAGTGGAATTGTCCCAGCCTGCATCAGTAGGCTCTTTGGCTTCATTATCTTATTGCAGAAGAGTTTCTCAAATAAGGAAAAAGAATGGGGTCATTAGCAAGTCTTGATTTTTATATCCCATAGTAAATCACCAGAGATTAACTTAAAATTTTGAAAAAATACTGATTTTTAATCTCTTGGCTCTTCCCCATATCTACACAAAGGTGGTATGATTTGTACAAAAATTCAAGAGCTCTTCTAATAGCCATGGGTGATGCAGTATGAGGCTGTAGGTACCAACAAAAATAAACTCAGAAGGAAAGTTTATCCACAAAAACTTCTGCTATGATCTCTGTTGAGAGTAGACTTCAATTCTCATATACTGAGTCTCATCTACTCATTCAGAAAATAGCATTGAGAGAACTGAACTTTTCTTGGATTTATTTACAGAACTAAAAATAACACTATAATTCAAATTTGGCCCAATGCTCAGGCTCAGCATATTCTCCAACAGAAAGTTTGAAAAACTCCATCAGAAGTTTTCTCCTGATCAGAACACTTGGCAGGCAAAGGCAATGTTAAATAACCTTAATCTCAGTAGTCCACTACACTTACCTTTGAAAATAGCATGCTACTGGGATGTAGATAATAAAGTCTAAATCCGTTGGTTCAAATGTGACTGAACTTTCAATAAAAATACCTGATGGGTATTCCTAAAGGTATAAAGGGTATAAAATCAGTTATCTTAATTATATCTCTTTCAAATGGTTTCAAACTCAATTTTTAAAATGCAGAATGTGAAAACAAGGTAATCATTTTTACTTTAGGATATAAAGTATAGAAGATATAAAATAGAAGAACAGAGGAACTAAGTGATAAAACAGTTTTTAGCTGACTAATAGCTCCTGACATAGCATGAGGGGCATTGTAATTTTTTTTTTTTTTTTGGCAGTTGAATCTGCATAGACAACTTTTGATTACCATATTTGTTTAAGAGTCTGAGTCTGATTTAGGAAGACCTAAGTTACTCTGAGTGTGAATTTTGGCTAAATATATAACAACTTCAAAGAAGCTTACATCTTTCCTATTTGTAAAACAGAGATAATATTATATAAATCAGGAGTTGGCAAAGTTTTCTAAAATGAAAGTAAATATCTTAGTCTTTGCATACCATGCTATCTTTTGTCACAAATACCCATATTGCCTTAATAGTATAAAATCAGTATAAGAGTATACCCAACTAGATGACTTAGCTTTGTTTCAATAAAACTTAATTTACAAATATAGGAAGCTGGCTGGATTTGACCCTTGGCTATAGCTGTCAACCATAGACATAAGCCATTATTTGTAACAGAGGATATAGTACACTCAACAAAAATAACAATCTACACAGAAATATTTCTAAAGAGAAACAACTGAAAGAACTTTGCCCCTTCATTTACTCTCAGAGTAGTGGATTCCATGGAGAGTGCAAACCAATGAGCATGCACCTAATTATATGCCACAATTTAGAATACTTACATTCTAGAATTGAAAACATAAGGCACCATCAACAATGACAGCACTAAACTCTTCCACGCATTCAGGTATAGTCGATATTTGCACATGATTCGCTTTAAGTGTACCATTTACCATCTAGGAAGTTCGCCATTCAAGAGTGTTTGCCACCTCAGATTGTCCAAGAGCAAGTACCTCAGATTGTTGAAGAGCAAGTAAAATGGCCATGGTAAGAATTTTTAGGGTTGAACATTATACAGGGCAATATTTATTATATAATAACGAAGTTTATTTCAATCTGGGTTTCTCACAAACAGGAATATATATTGGCTCGTTTACCTGGGAGTCTCAGGGCAATTTGACAGTAGGAATAGGTGGATAATAGAATATAAATCACCTTACCAAAACCCTGTTTCACTCCCTCCTCTAACAACTTTATATCATTTCCTTTCTCTGAGTTGGCCTCTTTTTCAGGCAGTTTCTCCCTTCCGGGGTGGCAATTGGAAACCTCAGTGTTTATCTACTCAAAGATTACCTGTTTATAGCCCCAGTGATCTACAGAATCAATGCAATCCCCATCAAAATACCACAGCATTCTTTAGAGATCTAGAAAAATAATTCTTCACTTTGTATGAAACGAGAGAAAACCAAGTATAGCTAAAGCAATCTTAAGTAAAAAGAACAAACTGGGAGGCATCAGTCTTCTTGACTTTAAGCTGTACTATAAAGCAATAATAGTTAAATCTGCCTGGTAATGGCACAAGGACAGAAGCATTGATATCTGGAATAGATCTTAGATACCAGAGATGAAACTATCAGCATATGGTAACCTAATCTTTGATAAAGCAGACAAAAATATACAATGGGGAAAAGATTCTCTCTTCAATAATTGTGCTGGGAAAACTGGTTAGCAACATGCAGAAGAGCGAATCAGGATCCCAACCTCTCACAAAAATTCATTCAAGATGGATAACAGACTTAAATCTAAGGCATGAAACCTTAAGAATCCTAGAAGAAGATATTGGGAAAACCCTATCAGATATTGGTCTAGGCAAAGAATTTTTGAGGAAGACCCCCAAGGCAATCACCGCCACATCGAAAATAAACAAATGGGATCTGATCAAATTAAAAAGTTTCTGCACAGCCAAGAAAACTATCAGTAGAGCAAATAGACAACCAACCCACAGAGTGGTAGAAAATATTCACTCTCTACATTTCTTTTTTTTTATTTTTTCCCAAATTCTGTGGGTACAAATATTGTTAGGGTTACATATCTTGTCCCTGCCCCCCTCCCCACCCCGCTCTGCCAGAGTTTCAAGCATGTCCAGTCTTCAAGTGGTGTGCCCTGCACCCACCATGAAAGTGCGTACCCTTCCCCTTCTCCCCACTTCCACCTGTTCACCTCTCATTAACAAAAATTTTTTTTTAGACATTTTAGTTACAGTGTGTTTCTTTGCCTCTCCCTAAAAAGGGATAGAGGTAATCCTTTCCCCCTACAATGCTCATTACATCCTTAAGATGTGGGTATCCCCCCCTCAGATCCCTGTTGAACACTACAATTATTTGAACACCATAGTTTTAGGCTGTCAGTACCAATTTGATGGCAATTAGACGTGTAGCCCATTTTCCAGGTCTTGTGTCGTCTCACTTTGTATTACAGGCTTAAGCTTATAAAGGTCTAATAACAAGAATCTATTTAGCACTTAAAAGAATAAACAAGAAAAAAATCAAACAACCCCATCAAAAAATGGGCAATGGAAATGAACAGAAACTTCTCCAAAGACGACAGAATAATGGCCTGCAAACATATAAAAAAATGTTCAACATCTCTGATCATTAGAGAAATGCAAATCAAAACCACAATGAGATACCACCTAACCCCAGTGAGAATGGCCTGTATCAAGAAATCCCAAAACAACAAATGCTGGCGAGGATGTGGAGAGACAGGAACACTCTTACACTGCTGGTGGGACTGCAAACTAGTGCAACCTTTGTGGAAAAGAATTTGGAGATACCTCAAACAGCTAGAAATAGAAATACCATTTGACCCAGCAATAGCGTTGTTGGGCATCTACCCAAAAGAACATAAGTCACGCTATTATAAAGATATCTGCACCTAAATGTTTATGGCAACACAATTCACTATTGCACAGTCATGGAAACAACCTAAATGCTCGTCAATTCATGAGTGGATAACTAAAATTTGGTATATGCTCACAATGGAATATCACTCAATTCTAAGAAACGACAATGAGCTAGCACTGTTTATGCTATCCTGGATTAAGCTTAAGCCTGCTATACAAAGCGAGATGACACAAGATCTGGAAAATGGGCTCCACATCTATTCGCTATCAAATTGGTACTGACTGATTAAAACTATGGTGCTCAAATAATGGTAGTGTTCACCAGGGATTTGGGGGGGGGGGGAGACCCACATCTTAGGGATGTGGTGAGCATTGTTGGGGGAAGGGCTTACCTCTAACCCTTTTTAGGGAGAGGCAAAGATATACAATGTAACCAAAATGTCTAAAAAAAAAAAAGTGTTATCGGGAGGTGGGCAGGGGGAGGAGGTGAAGGGAGCATACTTACATAATGGCTGCGGTGTGCACCACCTGGGGGTTGGACACGCTTGAAGCTCTGGCGTGGCAGGGTGGGGGGAGGGTGGCAGGGGCAATATATGTAACCCTAACAATATTTGTACCCCCATAATATGAAATAAAAGGAAAAATTATTTTAAAAAAAGAAAGAAAAAGAGTGAGGCTCTTCTCTAGAAATCCTGGCAAAAGCCCTATAAAGTTTCTATTTAACCCAGGATGATTTTTCTGAAGTAAAAAACTGGCAGAGCCTTTTCATTTATTTCCCAAATATTTGCGCTCCTACATTGTATTAATCAACATTTGTATGTGGCAGTGGAGTTGGCCATGTTCTAAGTTGAGAACTTGGGCTTTCTTTTTTTTTTTATTCAGTGCTAGAGAAACAGCAGCAAACAAACACTGGAGTCCTGCACCTGGAGCCAGGATTACACTCAGTTCACTTAAATCATTTTTACCAAAAGTGAGGCTGTGGTTCCAAAAAGGGAAAAAACCAAGCTGTCATTACCAAACACAGCAGCAAGTCAACATAAAGCAAAAAGAACAACAAAAAAAAGTTTCCTGGTTTCAGAAAAGACTGATTCCTTTCTTCTGTGATATAACCAAATATACCCTATTTCAGTCAAAATTTTAGGCCAACCACAACAAAAGAGTGGGACATACGCAAAACTATTTCAAAGTAAAATGTTTCTCTAGATTTTACCACAGAACATAAAAATCACTCCGTCAGAGACAAAAGAGATGCGTTGGCAGAAGGCAGGTAAAGAAACGCATAATTTTTAAAGTCCCACGTTCTATGTCTCTTCTACTGTGGAGATAGTCCGGCAGCTTAAGAGAGAGTAGTCAGTATTACATGAGCCATAAAGCCAACTGACAATTAAATTTCAACAATGTAGGTTTAGTCATTAGTTTGTGGAACTAAAACAGTCTAAGAATGTATTATTTGTTGAACTAATAACCATTCTTACGTAAGTCCTGATGCCACAAGAAGTGAGAATGTAAAGGAACCCAAAGGTATCTTCCTCAACTGTGTTTACAGGGCAGCCACTTCCTAGACGGAGTTCGTGCTGCTGAGGTTGCAGGTAATTCATTTGAGTCGTTCGTCTAACTTTGACATGGAGCCAGGAGTCACTACAGGCTACAAACATTGCTGAAAAAGAATAAGAAAAGGAAAATATCAGATAGCATATCCGTCCCCGAACAATAACTCAGGAAACTTTTGACCTATTAATTGTGCTGAAATCCCAACTATATGGTGAAAATATTTTGTTTCTATTTGTATATTTCCCCCCTGTGAGATCTTGGGTCAGTTACTCAATCTCTATGTCAATCACTTTCTTTATCAAATGTGGAAAAATAGGAGCTACTTTCTGGGACGCTCTAAGCCAAATAAGCCAAATAGCCACCTGGTTTTTTTAGATATTACTTGAATTTTACCAAGATGACTCATGAATACAGTTTTGAAATATTTCCAAGTATAAGTGATATAAAGCTGAAGAGGTAGGTAAGAAAAGCTTTGATATTTGGTAGCACATGATGGAAAAGTGTATAATGTCCTTTCATTTAAAATTTCATGTCGTACAAAAATATTTGAGCTAATATTATGTGATATGCAATGTGAAACTAAAGAATTCTGAAATAAAATATTGCAGTTACTTCAAGGATAATACTTTATAATTGCCAACTATGTCAAGTTTGGGTTTTTTGGTCTTCTTTAGTTTTCAGTACATCTCTATGAAGTCAGGTTTTTTTTGCTGTTGTTGTTGTTTGAGTCATAGTCTCACTCTGTTGCCCAGGCTAGAGTGCCGTGGTGTCAGCCTAGCTCACAGCAACCTCAAACTCCTGGGCTCAAGTGATCTTCCTGCCTCAGCCTCCCGAGTAGCTGGGACTACAGGCATGTGCCACCATGCACGGCTAATTTTTTATACATATACTTTTAGTTGGCCAATTAATTTCTTTCTATTTTTAGTAGAGACGGGGGTGTCGCTCTTGCTCAGGCTGGTTTCAAACTCCTGACCTTAAGCGATCCACCCGCCTCGGCCTCCCAGAGTGCTAGGATTACAGGCATGAGCCACCAAGCCCAGTCTAATGAAGTCAGTTTCATTATTCTCTCATACTTAGTGATGGATGAACTTAAGGTCACATAGCTGCTTAAGTGGCAGAGCAGGATTGAAACCTACACAAAATCTATTCAGAGACTCAGCTCTGAAATAGAATAATTTATAATTGAATACAGCTGACTACTCTGTCCAAACTTTATGCCCCGTGGTCAGAACAGGGGACCTAAGCAACCTTCTCTCCTAGGCACCAGGCAGTCTCTCCTGATTTTGCCATCCACTGCAAGTATTCCACATTCAACAAAGTGACAAGTGAGTTTCCAGACAAAAGAAAATAAGAACCTGAAAATATTTAGTATGTAAGGGAAAAAAATAGCAGCATCTTGAGATCAGCTTATAGAATAGATTCAAGAGGAAGTACAGTGGTGAAGATGGAGAAATAAAACCATGTCTGACTGCAACTTCATAATCAGTCATCAGTTATTAGCAGTTGATCACCAGGTTATTAAAAAAAAAAAAAAACAAAGTCAACAGCATGTTTTAAAAAGAAAAAGCAGCCCCACTGCTTAAAATTGCCACCTCCAGAATTCCCTCTTTTTCTTACAAGCATTAAGACCACGAATCAACACATAAAGCACAAGGAGCCCGCCTAACATGCAGAAAACCTTCATTGCTTCGTATCTCAGTCTGAGGTATCACAGCAAACAAGAAATCGAGGCAGATGGCCTCCACAGGTATTTATAAACCACTTGCCTCCTCAGCTGTGGGTGATGGTTTATTTTTCTGGAAAGCACTGAGAACCCCTCAGCACAGCTGGCTTTTCCTTCGCCCAGCTGAATTTACAATCCTAAATAAAAAATTCAGGAAAGACAATGTGGAAAGCGGTTCTAGACTGTACCTCCTACCATTGCATCTTTTTCCCCAAGCATATGGTGTGTCTGAAACTGTGTCTTACATAATACTTGATATGTCTATTGGACTGTTAAAAAAAAGAGTCTTTGTAAGATGATTTGAGGGATCCAAGTGAGTGAAACAAAGTAATCATTTACAAATCAGTTGAAGATGTGGCTTATCATATTCACTCTTGGTTCTTGTGAAGAAAAGCCAATGCCCTACGACCCAACCAACGATTCGGATCCAATAGGCCTGGGACAAGATGTGCTAATTGGTGCTTGTAACCAGCACCAGGAGGTTTTAATTCATGTAAACAAATCTACACACCTGTGGGCCAAGCTTTGGAAAAACACTGTTTTCTGGTTTAATTTTGCTTCCCCAAAAGCCATTCTATTATGAATGTGTACATATCCGAGGTGCCGAAGAAATATTTGCTAAGGGCATTTTTGGACTATTAAACCTAGTAATGAAAAATCATAAGAAAAAGGGATAATGGATAAGGATAACAACATCACCTAGCTCCATATTTTGGCAGAAACCAATCTCCAAAAAGCGTCATCTCAAAAATAAAAGCCTAATAAGTTACCCTTAGAAATTACATAGCATGTCATGTAGATTGTCTCAGCTTCTAAGTGCAAAATAATTGTTGATGAATATTGTCCAAATTTAGCTATATGGATCTCCAGGATTATGAACTGATGTAACACAGAATGAGCAAAAAATTACATCTGTGAACATCAGAAACCTCCAGGTAAAGTTCTTTCTACTAAATATTTTTCTTACATAACATGTTCTTTAAAATTAATTGGATTTTAGTTTAGATTGTCTATTGCTTAGATATTTGGGAATGAGGGCCTTCCAGTAGATTGAATTTACAAAGCCCATATCACTGGATTTTACTTGACAATACTTACCTGTTTTATTAATTATATGCCTACTAAACATCAAGGGCTGGAAGACACTAACCTTCTTTCCATTTACACACCTGGCACAGATCATGGGTTTTGCCTACAAAGACTTCAAAAACAATGACTGTCATTGTGAGGTCTCAAGTTCAGCATTTTCCCTTAAGGTGGTCCTGCTGCTTTGCCTTTATATCCCATAATATGGATATCAGTTTTTTAAATAAAAATTTTTATTGAACCACGAAATGATCCAAGACAGAAGACTTGGGTTCACTTCCCTGGGCATTGGATCAAGGGCACTGTCCTTGCCCATAATACAGGACAGACTTGTCTATGTCTCCGTCCACAGGGAGGAATTCTCCTGACTGATAGGACATGATCAGTGTTGGGCCTGAGAACATGAATATGGGGGAGAAAGGAGGAAGGGATCTAACCTCTCCTCTCTTTCTCCCACTGGGTGGTCCGTGTAACTCTTGCCTCACTGAATTCACTGGAGACACTTTTCTCCACTTTGTCGAAGTGCCTTTCCTCTCCTAGCCCTTTCCCCTCTATGGAGCCAGCACCACATTTTGCATCTTAAATAAAGACTTCATTTCAATTTGTCCTGTCTTTCTGATTGACCATCTTGACATCTAATTACTCAACAAGTTGTCATACAGATTAAAGGGTTAATTCACATAAATTATTCAAAACAATATCTAACAATGACAAATTCTTTCTTGTTTAATCTTTGTGTAATGAAATGCTTTAATAGAACGCTTAGCATTGTTTGAATTCTTGCCTGGATGTATTAATTCTTAATGTGCTGGGTTTAGTGTTCTAATACTAATACTTTATAGATGTGTTTTCATAAATGATACATCTCATAATGTATATTTATAATGGAAATTTGGGCATCTGTATCTCTACTTAACAAGAATTGGAAAGATTCCTGTTTGTCAAGATTGTGAGCTTGCTTATGAAAGAGGAATTTTTATTTTTTGACAATGAGCAAAACTCTGTACATATACTACTCTTCTTTGTAAATATGTGATAATTTATAAACTGCTCTTTGATTAGCACTAGAATTAGCAGTCTCTTCACTTTTCAACTGATTTTATATACTGCGATTAGAGCATCATCCTTTGTTCTATATTCTATGCTGATGAGGAGAAATTAATAAGTAGGTACTGCATCAAGGATTGTCACTAAAACACCTTTGTGAAATTCCTGTTTTTTCTTATATTATTTTTAAAGCTATTTTGTAGAAATTCTTTATTCTTGGTTTGTCATGGCCCGATTGCAGGACGGGGGATGAACACATAGGACGTAGACATAAGATGCAGACAGACAGAGTTGGCTGCAGTTCCAGAAAATAAAGTACACAGACACAAGACACGGTTGAAGACTGCAGCACTGTAAAGCGCCAGTCATTTTATTTATATACAGTTTATTTGGGCAAGCATCCCACAGCTATTTTCTCATGCCAGCTATTTTCCCAGCTACTTTTTGGTATGTGACTTCCCACGGCCAACAACACCTGCTTCTCCAGTCAAAGCATCAAAGATGGCCTTCCAGGAGACATGGCCCCTTTGATGTCTGATACTGCTTGCAGATAACAATCTCGGCTCGAGGGCGAGACCACAAGTCCTCGGCCGTCTTGCAGCACCACCTGGCAACGCGTGCAGGATGCCAGACAACCTTGGCTCGCATGCGAGACCACAGGTCCTTGGCCATTTGCCCGGAGAAACAGTTCTTTCAGCCAGTCAACAAGCCACGTCCTACTAATTGTGGGAACAAGCGATGGGCTCCCGTTCTGCTGACTTTGGGTCTCGGCCGATCTGACCCTGGGACAGCTCGCCTCAGCTCGCTTCATTGGTTTCTCAAATTTCATCAATGTAAGTCTAATAGAAACACTTAGTTTAAAAGAACTGAGGTATGGAGGATACATACTTTACATGTGTGGGACAGTTGTTAGCAGAAGGAATTATGGCAACTTGGATAAAACAAAATTCTCAAATTTACTAGAAATCGGTCACACTTTCATTTCTCCCCAGAGAAATAGAACGAAAAGTATTTTC
>VSMD01102396.1:0-48180 GCA_008750895.1 Mirza zaza | reverse complement strand
TCCACTCCCTTGGGGATCCAATACGATCACATGGCTTTAAATACCATCTATATATTGACACTTCCCAAGTTTACGTGCCATCCAGACTTCTATCCTGAGCTTTTTTTTTAATCCAATTCCTTACATGACATGTTTACTTGAATGCTTTGTAGGCATTAAATCTGCACCACTAAGCTCTCCCCTACAGTGTTGATGGCACCTTCATCTGTCACACTCATTCAAGCCAAATTCTTTGTAGTCATCCTTGTAGTCACTCTCTCACACCTCATGTTCAATCTGTCATCAAATCTTAATGACTCTGCTGTCTTTGAATTGGACTGTAGCTCACACTTCCATCAACAGCACCCAGATTCCACCAAGGATCACACGTTGCTAGGACAAACAGTTTTCCTTGCCACCATCCTTGCTTCCCTACCATTTATTCTCCAAATAACAGCCAGAGTGATCATTGTAATGTATACATAAAAATACCACATTTCTTGGTTTAAAATCTGACAATGGCTTTCCATGTTTCTCAGAGTGAGAGACTGAATATATAATAGGACAATGACCCCACCAAATATGACAATAGAACTCTTACCCCCAACCTCTGCAGAAGTGCACTGGAGAAGTCAAACCACAAATTCTGCAGTCACCAGTACAGGAAGCCAAAGTACATTCTCTGCAGCAGTTGGGCTGGGATGATCAGGGATTGGGCAAGGGCTGAGAGCTTCCCTATTTTTTACCCACACTTCCAACTCACGCCAACCAGAGGAAGGCGAACATGCTCCCTTCCTTGTTAACCCTACTCACCTTCTCCATGCTAGCTTTCTCCAATCATAGTCTATTGGAAGCTTGCTTTCTTCTCTTCCCCACTATAAAGCCTTCCCACTTCTCTGCTTGCCTTGAATCTCTGTGAAATGCAGCAGATGGTGGCCAACTCCTTTGCTATAAGCAAGCCCTTAATGTATAGCCTCTGCTTGCTCTCATTTGGGTGTTCTTTGTTTATTTGCACAAGAGTAGACCCTAAATCCTTATGGCCCTGGAGACTCACATCGGTCCATTGTCAGGCTACCTCATCTCTGATGACTCTCCACCTGCTCTGTCTTCACCAGCCACACTGGGCTCCAGCCTCCTCCTTGAACTCACATGCCATGCTCCTGCCTAGGGCATTTGTATTGGCTTCTGCTTCATCCTAGAACACCCCTTCCACCCCCTGACAGCTGCATGGTTCACTCCTCACTTCCTTCAAGTCTTTGCCCAAAAGTGACTCTCTCACTGAGCCCTTCCTAACTGCCACTTCCCCCACTTTTACATTTAAGGTGGTATTCTCTGATTATCTATTCTTATTCTGAATTTTTTCCTGCCACGATCACCTTCTAACATGCTATAATTTTTAAATATTGTTGTATGTCTACACCCCTTAGATTGGAATGGTCACGAGATGAGGAGGTATTTTTGTCTGTTTTCCTTATAATCTCACCCTAGCGCTTAGAACAGTGGAAAGAGCTGTTTTTGTTTTCTGGACACCACGTTTTTTAGGTATCTTGTATCATCTATTTGTATCATGTGAAATATTCCAGAATACCTTGGCCTGTTTTCATGATATGTGGGTATAAAGTCAATATTGGCATATCAGTGCCCTGTAGGGAAAATGAAAATTGCAAATTACTTGTATCTACTCCACATTATAACCTACTGGTTGCATATGAGGCAAGTTTTGGTTTCTCACTGTGCAAAGTGACTTTCGACAGGATATTCAACATCTTGTTTATAATGAATTGGTGTGGAAAGAAATGTTTTAACATATATTTTAACACAAGTTCTCAAGCTACAGAGTGCATCATAATCACCTGGAAATCACCTATTAAAACACAGATTTGTGGGTCGCACTCCCAGAATTCCTGATTCAGTAGGTCTGGGATAGGACCTGAGGACTGGTCCAAGGACACACTTTGGGAACCGCTGTTTAAGCCTCGCTGCCAAAAGTGGGGTCCCTGAACCAGAAGCAGAGGCGTCACCTGGGAGCATCTGAGAGATTCAGAATCTTGGCCTTTACCCCAGAACTATTCAATTGGAATTTGCATTTTAATTAGGTGATTTAACAAAGTGCATTCTGCCTGTAATTTATATGCACATTAGAGTTTTAAAAGCATTAGGGTTCTAAGAAATAGGAGGGGTATCACGTTGAATGTTTTCCCTAAGGCTGGGAGAAGTCTTGCATTGCCAACTGTAAAGAAAGCTGCATGTTGAGAACTGTTAATGTAGTTACAATGGTCTCCCCTTATCTGAGGTTTCACTTTCCACGGTGGTTTCAATTACCCATGGTCAAGTGTGGTCTGAAAATGAATATATATATTTTTAAAATTCACTTGACCCCTTTGATCTTCTAGTTTCTACCCCATTTCTTTCCATCTTTAGCAGAAACAGTTTTCGAAAGAGTTAAGTCCACCACTTCCAAATACTCTTATCTCTTGAACTCACTTTAGCCAAGTCACTTTGAAGCACTTGCTCTTGGGGAGGTGACAGTCTTCACACTGCCTCATCCAAGGAGCAGCACTTAGTCTTCATTTTACCGGACTTATCAGCAATATTTGATTTAGCTGATGATACTCTTGTTACTTAAAAAAAAATGAGGTTTACATTTTTAAAAAGGGAGAGCTTTATTTCTTGTGAAGGTTTCTCAGTATGCAGTGGCCATTCTGACAGGCTGGGAAACACTACTTGCCATAAGCCAGGAAGGAACACATGTTTCAAGGGAGTGACAAAAGGGAACAGGATTATATACTGAGCAGTGTGGTCACATATACATATTGAACAAGCCACAGGAGTCATGAATATTTATGAGGAGAAAACACACATGTGCAATGGTACTTTTCACCTGCCATCCCCTCATGGCTAAGAGCTCGGGTTTTAAAGCTTTTCTTCTGGGGTCCCCTTGGCCAAGAACGGTCTGAGGTTGGGATGAGGGGTCTTGGGGTTTTATTTTTAGTTCACACTCACCTTTCCAAAACATTGCTTTCACTTGGCTTCCAGAACACCATTTTTCTTTCGGTTCTCTTGCTTCATGGCCCATCTTCTCTCTTAGTCCCCAAAGCTGGTGGCTCCTCCTCTCCTGAAGACTTAGTGTGAAATGCCCCCGGAGCTGTGCCTGCAAATATCTGTATCGACACAACTTTCCTACCTTATCTCTTCCACATTCGTGGGTTTCAATACGGGTCTAAACTGACAGCTCCCAAATCTCCATCTCCTGCCCGGGCCTCTCCTCTCCAGAGTCACACCCCCACGGCCTACAGGCTGCTCCCACTGGAATATCAACTAGACGTCTCAGAATCAGTGAGTCTAAAACCAAGCTCCATTTCCTCCTCCCACCCCACCCCAATTCAGGCGTCATCCTGAGATTGGTGAAAGTGTGTGAAAACTCTTTGCATGCAGTTGCTCAAAAGAAAAAAAAAAAATACCTTGCAGTCATCCATGATTCCTTTTATTTATTTATTTATTTTAACCTTTCCACCTGCTTTGAGTGTCTCGGCTGCCTGGCTGCCACGTTCCACATTCAAGCAGCATCCCCTCTCACCTGGTTTAAGGAAAGCCCCCACGATGGAGTCTCTGCTTCCAGATTTTCTCTCCTGTTTCTTCCCCAACTCCTGGACCTTGTCTATCACCTTAGAACAGTCGGGATAATCCTTTTAAAATATTAGCCTGATCCTGGGTCATTTCCCTACTCCAAACTCTGTACTGACTTTCCTTTTCACTCAGTAAAATCACAAAGTCTTGACAATGGCTCAGAGGAGAGTTTGCCCGTCCCTGGTTGGACTCCTTAGCATTTGACCCGGTCCTCCTCGGGCGCCAGCCACCACGGAATCTCTCTGTGTGTGGCTCAAAAACACCAAGCAGGCTCAAGCCCTAAGCAGGGCCTTTTACTGCTGTTTTCTCAGCCCCCGATGGGCGGCGATGGAGCCTCAGTTATGTTAGGGCTGTGCTCAAACATCCTAGATGGCTTCCCTGGGCGTCTTGTAAAATAAGCAGCACAACCCCAGTCACCATCTTTCTCTTTTCCTTCCCTTGTTTTATTTTTCTCCATCACAGCTAGCCCTCTCTCTCTTTATCTGTCTTTCCTTCTGTCTTTCCTCCTGTGAAATGGATACTTCATGGGGATAAGAATTTTGCCAGTTTTCAGGGTTTTCTTTCTCAGTAGCTAGAACAGTGCCAGGCATGTAATAAGAGCTCAATAAATATTTGTTGTGTAGATCATTAAATGACTAGAGCAATCTCTAGCCGTATTGTTTGGCGTTTTTAGAACAAGCATGCTAGAATCTTAGGGTATAGAAAGAGACCAGTGAAAACTGTAGCAAATGAAGGCATGTTATGTTTGAGATAGAATGGTAGAACTATAGTTGCACTATGAATGTCTAAGTATGCATAAACTACAAAGAAGACACCTTTCAAATTTCTTCATTCTATAGGGCATGCTGGCAAGTTAGCAGGTAGTACAGGCTAGGGATGGGTCATAAAATCAGCATTGCTCCAAAGTAGGCTCATCCCCAGGAGGAAATCTTATCTATGCAGTTTCTAAGTGGTGAACTCAGGGAAAAGCTACAAAGAGCTAATTTGCCATGAGTCTCTTATGTTTCTGTAAGTTTTGTGAGCAAGGCACTGATTATCCTGTGTTCTGCACTATCTACTCAGGGACCAGCTTTGGACATTAGAAGTAGCGTTTCTGTTTGCAGCAAAGGATAAGTTTGCTTACAACCTTGGAAAATAGAGGATTATTTTCCCTGGACATACTTACTGCTCATTATAAAAAATTGGGATTCTCAAAGCTGTAGGTTCCTCTCCTGTAGAACAACCTGCTGAATGTTCAAGGCTCATCTGACCCTTTTTGGGTGAGATATGGAGCTCAGGAAACTGGCACAAAAATGCAGATACTCTGGTTACAGCTATTACCTAAAGTAATAAATTGTTTTTTATCTCTGACCTGGAGTCTCCTGGCATTTGTCAACATCCATGAAACTGGGGCAGGGTATCTTGTTAGCTTGCAAGATGGGTAAGTACTCGACAGTTATTGAAATAAGGGTAGGATGCTTTCAAAGACGTGCCTTTCTAGAAGAGAAAGAATGAGGACCTGTGAACTGATTAACAAGATTTGAGGGAATTCTGTGGGAATTGGTAGTGAATATGTCAACCAAATTGTATGGTTAACTGGATAACAAATGTTCCTTCACCATTGGCCATTGATGAGAAGAAACTGGGGAGGTGGTTGCAGGCTGACAATACCAGGAAGCAGGTCTAGAAACATCTACTAAATGGCATGTCATTATTGTTAATTCTCCTCCAGGTGGAGGAACTTCTTTGAGAATCTTATGGTCAGCTCAGATGCACTGAATTGTAGCACTAGTACTAAGACTCATCCCAGGCTACCAAACATTTCTCATCCCTTTCAGACAATATTATAGGTACAGAGGCATATGTGAAAGGAGGAAAATTCAGGACCACTATTAGCAGAACTAGGCCAATTGTTAGAACTTTGTCTGGTTCCCTTGGGACATGCGCTAAGGAAAGGAAGAAAGGTCCCAGCTGGGCCATCTTACGGTTCAATTCTCATGCAGTTTTTCATGCCAACTGTAGATCCACTTGAACACAGAAAGACAACTGTACAGGGACTCAGAGGTGATTGTCTTATTTTTTATTTATTCTGGCTTCTAAGAGGGAGCTTTAGCCCTCTCAGATTTCCCTGAGACAGTTAAACTCCTGGAGAAACCACAGAAGAGACATTAGCTAGTATTCTGGCTCTCACTGCCCCTGATTGGATTTACGATGGTGATAAAAGAGACCCACTGGAGAGTAAAAAGCTGACCCAAGAAAATCCATGTAAGTCCTTGTAGTCAGTACCGCCACCATGGAAAATTTCTCTAATCCTATGTTGAAAGAAGGCAAGAGCTTACGAGATGTTAGTGTAGCCATAGGACCACAGGTGTCCCATATTAAAGTGAATTCCTTTAAAAAGCTGCCCCTGTGTGAGCCAAGCGTGAGTTGATCAGAGGGTGCAAACATAGGGGTCCTGGCTGGAAAGCTGGCAACTGTGCTGTCGAGTCAAGGGGTTCCCGCGATGTACCCAACAGGGTCTCACCACCAGATCAGAGTACTGGGTGGGATGGAAGTATCTGAAACTCGTTTGGTTGAGCCAAAGCTGCTGCCACACTGCTCAACACCGAAGGTGCGTATGAAGCCCTATTTAGTAACACAGACCCTCTCTCCTTCTCTGTGTCCCCAATCCTTCACCCTTTCTCTACCCTGGTCTCAGCCACTTCAAGAAGATTAGAGGTGGGATTGAGGTTTCCCTCTCCCTAGGGTGGAACCAAAGGCTATGTCCATCCACCGGAATATGTTTGGAAATTTTGAAAAGGGGAGGAACTCAAACTTCTATGGCTTTTTTGGAAAAGCCACCAGGCACTATCCTATGCAGCCCCATGGGGGGAGAAAAAAGTGTCTGGCTTCAGCTAATGGGATTGTTAAAAGGTTCACAGTGGGGAAAGGAAGTTAATGTGACATCATGAGCCTGTCAGTGTTCTGTTGTTGATGCTTCTATGTCTGAATGCGTGGTAGGCGTTGATGTGTTATGATTCTATTTCTTTGTCCTTTAGTGTCAGAGACAATTTTCTTGATTGGGAAGAGCTACACGTAGAGAACTCCTAGGGGGACATGGAAATTGCTCCTCGTCTTGTATCCCTGTCCTCCCCTAGGTGGTCTAACTGAAACAGTATAGCATCTTAGAGAAGGGAAAATCATGAGCTTGATGAAGGACATACGGGTAGAAGGCATGGTAACTAGGAGATAAAATAGCTCAATCCAACAGCCTTATGCAATCGGTGAAAATAACCAACAGGAGCTGGAGATTCACAGCGGGTTGCCAGCAATTGAATCCAGTTACTGCTCTCAAAGCTTCAGCAGTTGCAGACATTGTAAGAGTCATCGAATCCATTACACAGATTGATAGCACTTGGTGTGTTGTCTTAGCCCTTGCTGACACCTGTTTTGCCTTAGTACTGGCTCTGAAAGATCTGGATCAGTTCTTACTCACTTAGTAGTTCCCCCTCCACAGTTATGTGAACTTCCCTGCCATTTGCCACTGGTGAGTAGGTGAGGCTTTTGTGTAAGTGCTTCTTTTTTCTAATTTCCAAAGTTTTCACTGTATGTAGAATGTTGTCAAGTCAGAATACTCATCCTCAACAAGGCAAGAGGACTGCTTTTACCACATAATGCTTCTGGGAAATACGTGCGTGGATCCACACTGCTAAGTCCCTCTGGCAGTTCAGGAAAGACTCTGTCTTCAGAGCCTAATGCCAAAAGGAGGGCTGATAACTTGTTGGACTTTTTTAGGGATTAGAGACAGAATGTACTTCTCTTGGGCATTCTACTGGTTCCTTATATCGGCTTGTCCAAAAATCAGCATCTTTTGAGTAGGAGCCAAGCCAGCAGTCTCCACTGGAAGCTGTTCAGCAAACTTAAATACACTCTCCATTTTGGTACCCCAATATCTACCTTGAGCGACCAGTGGTTTTGCTAGTTTTTCTTTGGTAAACAGCAGCTGCCTCTGTCTAAAGTTGCCCACTGGGCTTCTGGACTTGCTCTCTCCTTGGCAAGGCTGTAAGGTATGACCCCTTTATAAAGCAGTTGCTGGGCTCTTATTTGAATGAAAAACGTGGCCCACAGAGGCCTGGTGACTTTGTGGTCTGATGTTCTCATCTTGGGGTGGTTCAATTCAAAATCAATGACTTACAGGGTGGGAAGGGCTCAGTAAGCCCTGGTTGTCAAAAGGAAATAGTGTATTGAAGAATGCAGCCAGGCTGGCCTCTGCGGTATCTCAGCATCCTGGCAGCAACTTCACATAAAACAGTGGTGCATATCCTCTTGGTGGAAACTTTATCTCCCTTTCTGTCACCTGAAGCTCTGCCGCTACATCAATGGAGCCCTCAATCCACAGTGGTCTCCTAAATGCCTAGACCTGGTTCACTGATGGTTTGAGCTGAATCCCAACTATATCAACTGGGCTGCAGGGGCTGTTCCATCTCAGTGGCAGCTCTGCCGAAAATGAATGTGGTTCCCTCTAGGCACTGGGTATAACTCAAGGCCATTCTCATAGATCTGGCCAGTACAATCCTTGGTGAACTCTATTACAATTTTACTGACTCCTCAGCTATTCCCAATGGCCTAGTTGTTTATGTCACTTGGAGAAACACAGGCTGGCAGATTAAAGAGAGCCCTCTTTGAGACCAAGAACGAGGGAAATAATTCACAGATGCTGATCACAACATCTCGCTCACTCAGGTAGATAACACCTGTAGAGAGCCTGTTTTCTGATGAGAGCAACTAGCATTAATTAGCTGATTGAGCCTGTAACACACAGAGCATCACTCTTGCTGCCTGAATCCATTGTACCAGGCAATGGTAACACATCCTCCAGTGTGGACTTGGTTCACGGGAAGGGACTCTGCATTTCTATTGCAAAGGCAACCACTGCAAGCCAGACTTGTGACTCCTGCCAGAATCTGAATAGTTTATTTCAAGGTGAGGGAGGCCATGTTGCTTGGGGTTTTTGCCTCAATCCATTCTTGCAAGACCGATTGTACCGAATTGCACCAGCTCTACCACTCTAAATGTGTTCTTAGCCTGCATTGCTGCTGTTCCAGTTTGATCATTTGACTCTGGGACATTCAGCAGGGCAGGCAAATGCCACTCAGCTGGTGGCATGAACATAAAGGACAGATTGGACTGACTGACCTCATGCAATACCTCCAAAACAAAGATTGACTGAATTATTCAAACTGAACTGGACATAATACAGCTCACCAGCCAGCTGGGCAGTTACATTGGAGGTTCCGGGAAGCTTTGCACAAAAATTGGTTTAGGTACTACTGAGGGTGCCGTGGCAATTGTTAACAACACTGTCTTTGTGTTCTCCCAGGAACTGTGCTTCTTGTCTGAAGCCAAGCATTTCCTGCCTCTCTCCTGAAAACATGGTGACTAACACCTTAGGGGTAGTGATAAGGGAGCTCCCAGATGACCTCAGAGATCCCTCCAAAAAGGGACTGTCCTTGGTTTATCCAAAGAGCTTCCTAGAGGGGTAACTGACATGTTTTGCAACCTGCAGGCAGGCATCTGCAGAATGGGAGTCCTCCAATTAGAAAATGGTGGTGTAAACTTTGTTACCGACTTTAGCTGAAGTGATCAATGATGCAAACTTGGCCCCTGGAAGACAAGCAGATCAGTTTCAGCTCACTGGCCAAGGTCGTTATGGATAAGATTGCCCTATATTTTCTGCGTGCAGGCTAAGGAAGAGTCTGTGCAAATGCTAATGCATCCTGCTGTCCTTGGATTAATGCCTCGGGCCAAATGAAAAGGTCAATACAGAAGCTGATGGTTTATGGGGTTTGTGTAGCTGGTTAGACCTGGGATCCCAGGGGCCATGATTGAAGTCACCACTGCTTCTTGGAGTCCCGTTGGTAATAGCCTCAATTAAATGCTACATAAGACAAATTGAAAGGATGTGTCCCAGCCTCTTCCATTCAGATTAATCAGAGTGGCCATTGGAGTGGTGTACTCATGGAAAATTCCTTAGAAACCAGGATGGTACACAGACAAGAGGAAGATATTATTAGGAGATAACTTTTCACAGGACTCTCACATTTATACATTACTTGTGAGTAGAGCACTGGCTTCCCTTTGTTCTGGATTGGCTTTTAAAGAATGTACAGCCATGGAAGATAGAAGTAGTTGGCCCCTCCATAGCAAAGGGCAGGCATGTTTACTTTCTAGTAAAATATAGTTTCACCCCTCTGGAGCAAAGGGCAAATATGCTTACTGCCCATTATAAAAAATTTGGGTTCCAAAAACTTAGGGTTCCTCTCCTGCAGTGTAATTCACTCAAGTGCAGATGTCATGTGGCCCTATTTGTGTCGCTTTCTGGGAATTGACACTTGGGAAAGTAGAAGAAATTTGCAGTTATTCTGGCTAGCACTATTGCTTTGAGTAAGAAACTGTCCTTTATCTCTGACAAGGAATTTGACACCTATCTATATATATCCATGCAACTGTGGCAGGCTAACTTGTTAGCTTATGAGTAGGATAAAATCTCAAACTATTTATAGTTTTTGACAGTAAGTTCCAGTGAGTTCAAAATATGTTAGACTTACCCTATATTTGGGAGGAATCAATTTTATACATAAACGTTTAATCTGATTTTACAGTTAGAGAAGGAAAGATAGAAGACCCAATGGTCACCTTTCTAGAGTTTATTAGGGGAAATAAGAGTGGCTGTGTCATTTTTGGAATACTTATCCTCAGAAAAGACTGGATCTTCAGAAAAATAGGATAGGCAAAGAGAACAAAAAACTGGAAACAATGAGAGAGTGGTTTCTTAAGGGCCAAGGTCATGGTGAGGTCCTGTGCAGATTCTGTAAGGGGTGTTACGTAGTAGAATGTGTAGTGTTCCAAAAATGCTATAATTGAAATGTGTGGTTCATTCAGTAATCAATAACTGGAGGTCCTATCTAGCATACAGAGGAAAGCATTAGGATGTAGCAGGCAGCACTCAGGGACTAGCAAAAGCAGTTGTCTGTATTATGACTCTTCCTTAGAAGTATCTTGGACACCTCTCCTTCTCCCATCTGCTTTAGCCACTTTGACCACCTCCAATTTCCTCAAACACAACAAGGATTTTCCCTCTACAGGGGTCTTTGATGAGCTCTTTCTTTTCCTGGAGTGTTCCTTGCTATGATCTTTGCAAGACTACGTTTTGCATGCATTCACTTCATTGCATAAACATTTAAGAGACATTATATGTGTCAGGTTTTGTTCTACAGTCATAAAAACAATAAATCCTAAGAAAGTGGGTTAATAAAAAGTCCCTCCTTCATGGAACTTATATTTTAGTAGCATCCAGGAGCACAGACTGTCCATCATGAAAATAAATGAAACCAATGGTGTTTCAAATCATGGCAAATGCTATAAAGAAAAGTAAGTTGCCGGGGAGATGGTGAATGGCAGGGTAATTGGGGGTTACTCAGTGTAGGGAGCACCTCACAGTAGCATTTGAACAAAGAGCATAAGAGGTCAGAGTAAGTCAGGTACATACTTGAGGGAAGATAAGGCAGAGGAAATCGGCAGTGCAAAGGCCCTAAGGTGGACGTGTGCTATT
Organism: Mirza zaza; assembly: GCA_008750895.1. Lineage (NCBI taxonomy): Eukaryota > Metazoa > Chordata > Mammalia > Primates > Cheirogaleidae > Mirza > Mirza zaza. Next base: position 37,004 of record VSMD01102396.1, on the reverse strand, counting down.
TGCCCTGTTCAAAGAACAGGAAGGAGGCCAGTGTGGCTGGAGTATAGGGAAACAAGGGTGGAGGTGGAGGAGGAGCTTAGGTCAGACGAGTACTCAGGCTGAATCATCTTGAGCCTTGTGGGCACTTTAGGGACTTTGCCTGTTGCTATGTGCAAGGGGAGGCACAGGTTCCATACTCAGGCTGGAACGATGGATGATTGGATTGACTAAGGGGAGAAGGAAATGTGCGAGATACAGGAGAGAGAGGGGAGTGGGGCTGAAGGTCATCTTAGGGTAAGTCAGAGGGCAAAAGATCTCATGCAGAAGTGGAGGGAATGGCTTTAATAGCAGCACAGGAAGTTCGTCCTGCAGAGCAGCAGGGGAAGGGACGCATAGGTGGGTAGATGACATCCTGCAAGCCTTAAGGAACATTTTTTATCATTGCTTCTATTTTTTTAGTGAAATAGGAGGCAAGGGCTTCAGCAGAAGGAAAGAAAAGGAGGTATTAGGGCTTTAAACAAATAGTAGGTATGAAATGGACTGGAAAAATGTAATATGATTGCCAGAAGTGTCAAGAGTCTTCTAGAGGTCCCTGACCATGAATTTCATAGGAGATTCCTCCTCACTGTTGTATGTTTTCCTCCAAGCTAATTTCAACTGTCAGCGCAGGTGTAAAGTAAGCCAGTCATTGTTCATAGCTCACCGCAAACATTACCTCTTCTGAGAAATCTCTCTCTGCACTCTGAAGGGGCCACTCAGTACCATCAGGCCTATTTTAAATCTCTGCATAGCATGTCTTACGAGATATTTTTCTTGTTTACCTAGTTGTCTCGATATTACCTGTTTCTCACATAGAAATGTGAGACTGGGCATATTTCTACATCAGTCACTGGTAAGTTTTAAACATTGCTTGGTAGATGTTAGGTGTTCAACGTGTATTTAATGGTCACTCCCTTAAATGGTATGCAGAGGGGTGTATATGTGCTTGTTGGTGGTTGATTAACAAGAGGTTCGCTTGTCCTCAGGATCACAAATCTCAAACTGTCAGATGAACACCCAACCCATGGACCACCACGCTTTCTGACTCATCTGTAGCCTTTTGTGTTCTGGAAAGAAAAAGGCATGTCTTGAGGACCAGCGTTCTTCCTCACTAGGTGAGTGTGCATGCTGGGGTAGCCACAGGCATGGTGTGAGAGATCACCATTTGTTGTGGGAAGCCCAGTTGATGAACTGGAGTGGTGGGACAGAGTGTGCCTGTCTGATCATGAAGATACAGAAAATAGCAGGAGACCCATGGCCTTATCGAGAGTTCAGAGTAGTACATTTTTTACAACATGAAAGAGCTTAAATGAGCTTTCTTAGTTTTTCACCTTCAGTTATTTTTTCCCGTGTGTAACATAAGAAAAGGAATGGTCTTACAGTTCAACATTAGCAGTGGTGCAAAACTAATTGGGAGAAAATTAGGCTTAATGTTAGAGGAAAAACATTAACAGCGTTGGCTAACAATGAAATAGTCTTTCTCAAAATAGTAAATTCCCTGTTTCTGTCATCTAAACAGGAACTGAATTAGATAATCTCTAATCCAGTTTGCAATGAAATCTATGGCAGGCATTCAGATGGGAAGACTTGTGCATATAAATACACTGTATGTTAATGAAAAGATTACCACTATTTATCATTACACAAATTATATTTAAAGGCAAACAGAGGGAGAAGGGGGAAACTGTACACCATGGGCTAAGAAGGGGACAGTTACCCAGTTTGCATGTTATCTTTACCTTTTGCTTCTTTTTAAAATTATTACATTAGCACCTGTATAAGCAAATAGGCCAGGAATAGGGCAGACAAATTGGTGACGGTGATTTAGCTGGTCATTTTCAAAATAGTTGGGTTGGAGGAAGGTTGTGAGCTTTTCTGTAAGATAAAAATCCCTGTTCTCTGCATCTCCACTTCCATTACCTGGTTTTAGTTTATCATCACTTTTTGGCGACTTCCTCTGAATCTGCCCTAATGCAATCCATTTTCCATATGGTAGTCAAAGTGGTGTTTTTAACATGCAAATCTGAGCATGCAACGCCACTGTGTAAGAGGCAGTAGCTTGCTGAGGGGCTCAGTCTCAGCTCCTGAAGCAGCTTTCAGACACCTGCCTACAGATGTGAACCTCACAGGTGTCTCCAGTCACGTGTCTGGCCCCTCCCCACTCATGACATCTCAGCCATGTTGAACTAATTCCATACCCTCAACTGTACCTGGAGTCTCCTCCAGTTTGGGTTTCTGCCAGGAGTTCTGTCATTTGTATGGCAAACTCCTACCATCCTTCAGTGATCACGAGGCATTTCCTCAGGACCTCTGCCCTTCAGGTGTCCTTCTGTATTCACAGAGAACTGTGATACTCTTTTATACTGTGATTTTCTTTTCATTTTCCTTGTCATTTTTAACCACACTGAGCAGGAACTGTGTCTTTTTCCTTGTTGTAGCCTCAGTGCATTTCAAAGTGCTAGGCTCATGGTATATGTTCGATACATCTTTCAACAAATTTTGGCTCATTCCAATAGATTTAGAAGCGATTGTGTTTTAAATATGTGTATACACATACAAATATAAAATTGACACATAGGCACAGGTTATCTTTATTTTGTTTATTTTTGTTAGGATGCTCTGAATGTTCAGAATGTTTTGATTCATGAAATGTTTGGCCAGGTGTGGTGGCTCACGCCTGTAATCCTAGCACTCTGGGAGGCCGAGGCAGGCAGATTGCTCAAGGTCAGGAGTTCGAAACCAATCTGAGCAAGAGCAAGACCCTGTCTCTACTATAAATAGAAAGAAATTAATTGGCCAACTAATATATATAGAAAAAAAAATTAGCCGGGCATGGTGGTGCTTGCCTGTAGTCCCAGCTACTTGGGAGGCTGAGGCAGTGGGATTTCTTAAGCCCAGGAGTTTGAGGTTTCTGTGAGCTAGGCTGACACCATGGCATTCACTCTAGCCTGGGCAACAAAGTGAGACTCTGTCTCAAAAAAAAAGAAACAAAATAAAATTTTAGAGCTTCATTATGTTAACGGCCTTAATTAGGCATCTGTATGAGATCCTTCATCAAACTCATGAGCTGTCTCTTAAGTCTGGCTGATGAATGAACCTATGATTCAAAGACAGACAGAATGTTACCAGAGTGGACTGGGTTGAGACAAATTGAAGCACGGTTCTTGGAAACACTATCTTCTATGATTTCATTCTGCAGAGACTGGCAGCTTGGTGGCTCTTGCTCACGTGATGACATAGCATATCAGATCCATAGTATGGTACACTGAGCATTGCAAACAACCACTGGGATATTCTCGCTCTCCTCCTCTGAGCCAGTGACAGGAGCCACCTCAGTGGAATCTATTGTGGCAGGTTATAGGTGACACAGAGAAAGCAGAAAGGTTTTTGCCTAGCACCCTGGCGAGATGTGGATGATGATATTTGTTCATCGTTCTGGGCATGCTTGAACGATAACACAGATTCCGTGTCTCTGAAATGGCAGGAGCTTTTAAACAAGCATATGTGAAGCTAAACCTGAGGGTAAGAATTCCTGGCAGCTGAGGAAAGGGGAGGCTGAGTTTGCCAATGCCATCTGCTTAATTTTCCTAATAATCCAACATCTGCCAGTGAGACTCCTCTGTATCCCAAAATGGCTGAGAATTGTAGAAACACCAACAATAACTTCCTTCAAGTCCCTCACTCTCATTACTGAGAGAGTGGCTTTCCAACTTACCTATTAACTCTAAAATGATGAGGATGTTAACATCTCTCTGAGACATCATCGCTGTCATTAAGGCCTGTTTCCTGAGAGCCTACAACATTCTTGGCACAGTGTTTAAAATAAGAGAGTGATTAAATAACAGGGCTCTGAGAGAAATAAACAACAGACCTTTCACCTGATGGTACTCTTCATTGACGTTCTCATCAGCTCCCAGGTGGGTGGTCTGGATGAAGCCCTGATTTCCTTTAGTTTTCTTTTAACCACCTTTAAAATTTAACTCTTAGGTACATACTTACCTTTCCCACAAGAATGGAAGGATGTCAATATTCTAATGTAAAATTATCATGAGTTAGTTTAGTTAGTGACCAAGATCTAAACGTGTCTTTCAAATCAGAATTTTCTCCCAAATATTCTTGGTTGGTTTTCAAATGCCCTCACAGCCATGGTCTGGTGGTACAGAGGGCAAAGGGGCAGTCCAGATGGTTCAGGGAGTTTGGAAAGAGTCCCCTGAAAGTTAAATATCATTTCTGAATTATTCTTTATATATGAGAAAGAATAGGAGTATCTGAGGAACAATAGTTTACCTCTTATAACTCCATAACTCCATTCCTCTCTCTAAATGGTAAATGATGACATTTCTTAACAAATACCAGGGCTTGTGGCTTAAGTATAACCTGGCATACATTCTTTGAAGAATGGGAAGAAATTCTGTGAACTGTGTTTTTAATATTAACTTTGGGAAACAGGTTCTATTTTCACGGACACCCTCCACCTAGGATAAAGGGAATAAATAGTCTAGCAATAGACATCCTGTGGTCATGTCAATTTTCTTCCATATTAAGAACCAATATAGAAAACAGGTCCTTGACGTGAAAGCATCAAATTCTAATCTTTTGGAACTACGTATCACAGGAGTAAGAAGTGATTGGTTGTAGTGAGAAAATATACAGCAGTCACTGCTATTGTCCTCATAGTCTGAGAAAAGTTTTCATTGACATCATGAAATACTTCAAATAATATATTTTCTTGACAGTTTTTCATAAGACTTATACAGACACTCCAGGAAATATAATCAATGATAAGTATATAATCTGTTCACAGGATTTCACACAGACAAAATCATCTACTTTGGATATTCATTGCATTTCATATTCTGTGCCTAGTTTTATTAATATTATCGAGGACTGTTTCTAACCCGTCATTAAGCAGTGCATTAGTATTTTCATTCTATAAGCAGTATGTGTATGATGCTGACTGTAAAGACAACTCGCCTTTAAGAATTACTTTTGAGGCCAGGCGGGGTGGCTCACACCTGTAATCCTAGCACCCTGGGAGGCCAAGGCGGGTGGATTGCTTGAGGTCGGGAGTTCCAAACCAGCCTGAGCGAGACCCCATCTCTACTAAAAATAGAAAGAAATTAATTGACAAACTAAAAATATATATACAAAAAAAAAAAAAATTAGCCGGGCATGGTGGCGCATGCCTGTAGTCCCAGCTACTTGGGAGGCTGAGGCAGGAGGATCGCTTGAGCCCAGCAGTTTGAGGTTGCTGTGAGCTAGGCTGGTGCCACGGCACTCACTCTAGCCTGGGCATCAGAGTGAGACTCTGTCTTAAAAAAAAAAAAAAAAAAAAAAATTACTTTTGAAATCATGTTGAAAAAATGCCAGCATTTAACAATTTATAAAACAATATTTAATTTTTGAGAAAAATATTTAATTACCTTAAAAAGAGTTGATAGTCCAATTTTAGCCATAGGAAAATTATAAGCTAACTCACAGAAAGATGAAATGAAAGTTCTAGACATATTTGAAATACCTGAAGAATGCCAAAGTTTGAAATCTTGAGGTGCAGTGTGGTGGGATGGAAGGTTTTAAGAAAGACATGAGCTGGAAGCAGGGGTGCGTGGGCAGTGTGCTGTTCACACTTGGGGTGGTGGAGGCAGGGTGGAGCACTCAGGGAGCTGTTTGGGCCTGGAGGGTGATGTCAGGGCTGAGCAGGCAGCAGGCTGTTCTACAGGCTCAGGTACGATGGGGACCATGGATGCCAAGTCCCGTGGGCAGGGATCAATTCCAGTGGCCTAGGACCCACAGAATTCTCCCTGCCCACTCCCAGGCCCCACTGAAGCAGTCACTCAAAGTGTCCTAGGTTGGAGCCTCAAGTGCCCCAGGCAACTTCTCTGCTCAAATCCTGCAGCGCTGGAGGGGAGGGAGGGGAGCTTGGCTTCCTGTCACAAAGTATGGCTCACAGGAGCCTTGGTGTAGTCTCCATCCTGGTGGGGGTGGTGTGAAGGCTACTGCTGCAAACCTGGCTCCCGTGCCAACCTGGTGCCATGCACCTGAGAGTGAGCACAGGATGGTGTCAGCTGCAGAAACCCATGATCGGCTGCTGCCAGGCCCTTACTGTGCCTGCTGTCCTGTGCACTGACTGTGGGCAGGTCTCTGGTCTGTCTGGACAGAGGCGTGTGGTGGTGGAGGGAGCCCTCTTGCCACTAGGCCCCAGTGCCTGTGGGACGAGCGTGGCACCCCAGCGCTCTGTCCTCCAATTTTCCCCACACATTCCATATTTCCTTGAAAATAAGACAGGGTCTTAATATTTATTTTTCCTCAAGAAGACACCCTAGGGCTTATTTTCAGGGGATGTGTTATTTTTTTTTAAGTACGGTACAACCATCTACATTTACTCAAATATAGTTATCGTCTTCTCCAAACCCTGAATTCCATCCTGAATGTCTTATGACTATTTCCTCTAGAACCATTGGCCCCAATCTCTCCTGTCCAGCAATGGAGCTCTCATGGGGCAGATGAGAAGGGCTGCTCCTCGTCTTTACGGCTCCTGGACGAAATGCATGGGTTGTGCAGATGCGCTTCGTAGCCTCGCCCATCACTAGGTCCTACTTTCAGGGTAGGGCTTCTTTTGAGCAAATGCTTAGAAATCCTGCTAGGTCTTATTTTATGGGTAGGGCTTATTTTAGGGGAAACACAGTAGATGTCTCCCCACAGAATCCTTTGATCTTGTTAAATGTGTCACCCTGTCACCTTGTTTTTCACACTGAGTGTCCTGTGTTGCTTCTCTGTGATTTCATGAAGTTCCTTCTTAGAAGAGCTATCCATAGATAGGCCTCTGCCTGCAATCTACACTTCTTTCCTAGAAAGCTGCATGCATGCTCACCAGCAGCTTCTAGTCCGCCATGTTCTCTGCTCTGTCATTCAGGTTTTCTGTCTTTCTACCATGTTTTATAGGCTGTGTACAGATACTTCTTTCATCAGACTTATTCCTGACTATTACCCATGTTTTGATACTATTGTAAATGGCCTTTTAATCTCATTGCCAGATTTTTCATTGCTAATACATGGAAGTACAATTGATTTTTGTATGTTGATATTTGTATACTGCAACCTTGCTAAGCTCACTTCTTAGTTATAATAACTTTTTTTTTTTTTTTTTGGTAGATTCTATCAGCATTTCTACATAGACAATGATGTTATCTATGAACAGAGGTAGTTTTTACTTCCATTTGAAATGCTTTTTATTTTTTTTTTCTTCCCCAACTGGGAAGAACTTTGAGTACATTGTTGTTTTTGAATATAAATGGTGAGAAAGACCATTCTTGTCTTGTTTCTGATATTAGTGGGAAAGCATTAAGACTTTCACCATTATATATGATACTGCTGTAGGGTTTCTGTAATTGTTCTTTATCAGGTTGAAGTTCTCTTCTGCCTAGTTGGATAAGAGAAAACTCAGAGGTAGATGTTGATTTTTCTCTAGTAATATGGCATTTACAGATTAAGTTAAAACATATAATGATGACTTTTTGCTTTTCAAAAATGGTTCATTTTCTCTAAAATACGGAATTAAAAATAAGACATCAACTTTATAGATCATTTTTATCTAATCCTGGGAATACGGTACATTTTTACTCCTCCTTTCAATCATTACCTGTATAACTTATATGGGTGTATCAAGATTGCGATTATTACAGTTTTTAAAATGCTTATTGAAATTTTAAAATATACTGTTTTAAGGATTTTAAAAAATACGTTAGCATAGTCACAACAACATTTAAACAGCTTCTGTATTACAGTGGTATCAGTAATCATCAAGCTGTTCTTGTGCCTTTTTGTTTCCAGGGTTCTTATATTTTATTAATCACATGCCTGGTTAAATACTATTCTTGAGTACTTTTTTTTTTCCCCCCATGAAAAGTACATAAAGTGATACATTTCTGAGTACACAGAAAACTAAAGGTGCCATGCATTAGATAGTTATAGAATTTCAGGGTCTCTACGTTTCCCTTAAAACTGTGTTGATATCATTTCAACATCTTCAGTTACTTGAGGTTAGCAATGGAGAATTTTAAGACAAACCTGATTGTACTTCATTTTTGACTAAATTAGTTTATTCTTTCTTGGCTATAGGATTTTCTTTTCCAACTTGGTCATAAAATTTAATGATTTTTTGAGGATATACTTTGGTATTGGCTTCTTACATTAGTTTAATCTGTACCTTACTGAGCCATTTTATTCTACATAGATTGTTTAGTACAGGAAAGGTCTTTTATGATCTATTTGATTATTGCTTTAACTTCAGTTTTTGATAGTCTTAAGAATGTCAATTTTTATTGAATATTTGTTCATTTTTATTTTCTTTGCTGTTTTGTCTTTGTTTCTCCCTAGGAATTCTTAGACATTCTGTAGTTTTTCTCTACCATAGTGATTTAATTTCTTGAAGTTCTGCTTCTATTCATTAATGTCTTTAATTCAGTTTATAATCTCCATATTTTGTTTTGATATTTTTTCTGCATTTCCTAATAACTGACATCTCCCTTTAATCCTATGTGCTATCTTAAGCATCTCTCCTTTATCATATTTTTCCTTATTTACACTGCTTCTTACATGATATTTGTTCTCTAGATTTTATTGAAGACACAAAGATGACCTTTCCAATTTTTACTCTTTACTGAACTAGTGAGCCTACTTGATAGTATAGCATCACAATTTATAAATTGATGAACAGTCAATTAATTTGGGGAATTTGTGCAGATCTTTGGACAAACCCCTCAAGTACGTCAAGGTTCTTTTTAGTGGCACAGTATCTCCAATAATATCATGGACTTTCATTACCAATTTTCAACTCCAGGAGATCCATGTATCTCACTGGAATAATGGAATACCATTGATCACAGTATTTCTCTCTGGATGATCTAAAGCAGTATATACTAATTGTTACTCTGGTTAGAAGAATTGTGAAAAAAGATAATGTTAAAGGGTGGAATGTTCCTTATACTTTCCCAGGATGTATGTAAACACAACTGAAATAGAACATTCCAACGCCAGTACTAGTGCCGTGGTATTATTAAAGTAAACCTTACGTAGAGGTGACGTTATAGTGAACCAAAGAACCTTTGGCTTTAATATTCAAATAGAGTTAATATAAACCCAGAATGACAGAAAATTTTTAAATATCTCATCCTTGTTCATTGTTCTAACAACTCACGTCAGAATGACTTGTGTAGAGACTTTCTGTAACTTTAATTCCCAGATGATGACAGTAGCGTAACAATGTTAATTTGGGGGAACAACTCCTTTTGTGGACAGTGAAAGGGCCCTTTCTATCAGGAAAAAAGTACACTTGGGGAAAAGTAAATTTGGAAATATACACTTTCCCCATTTGGTATAGAATCAAGCTAAATGATTCTAAATGATGGCATCATGAACTATGGCCATGCTTATTTGGAACAGAAATGAATGAGAAGTTATTGTATTACAAATTACTTCTGGCTCCTTTTATATTCTAAGCATGGTGAGGATAAAAGAGGAAAGATGCTTGTATTCATAAAATAATTAGTAGTTTTCTTCGAGTCTGGCTTGAATCGAGTCTCCTGGCATAGCAGATGGTGATTAATCAAAAACATCTGTATCAGAGCCCAAAGATTTCTGCCTTGTCTCCTTGTCTGTTTTCACCAGGACCCTGAAAGGACACCATTTTTAAGAAAAAGATTGCCGGTACTGGTATCACTCTTTCTCACTACAGGTCAAGTTGCCTTAGTATGAATGTATAGTTTTCACAATGAACACAGGGAACCAGGTTCTTATGGAAACCAGTGGGAGAGCAGCTTTGCTACTCAAGAAGCAATTCCTAATTAGGTGGGAGCTAGGGTGGCATTAATCAGTTTTTCTGCCTACGAGTGTGGGCTGTTAATCTCTGATGTGAGGGCCACACTGAAATAGGAGGGGGCAAAGACAGGGAAACAAAGATGTTCATCAACGCTTTTTGTTTCAAAGATCTAGGCATAGATCTTTTGCTGATCATTTCTCAATCTGGTCCATAGACACTGAAGGGATGCTTAATTCCTCCAAGAAGCTGAGAAACTCGACATTCATAGCCTTAATTTTTAAGAACTTTTATGAGTTCATACTTTTTGTACGTGTTTGGGTATGTATGTGTGTGATATTTTAAAAGGGAATTTCAAGAAGAAAAAGATTCAGGAAGTTGGCTTTATAGTACGTCAACCTTTTGAGCATCTCTTTTCCCCCCTGTGCCTTAGCCATCTATGAAATATAAAGTTGTACTGTCTTACCAACAATTTGAACTTATAAGGATCGAACGATAGGATTTATGTGCAGAAATCTCAAAAAGCAGGGGTATGTTATAAAAAAGAAGTCCTATTATTTATATACTTTATATTTTCTTGAACTCAGGGTCTTTCTTTCCTGTTTTATCCACTAACATGTAGCATAGTGCAAACCTGAATTATTTATTGAAGTTTATGTTTAAGCAGCAGACACAGAGATGTATATCTTGTACCTAGTAATTTTTGTACACTGCCAGTAGCATATGATAAAATTAAATCTCCCTTTTGAGTAATAAGGACTGTAGTTAAGAAAATGTGGAATAGGAAATTCACTGAGGCAAATTATGCCTTTTTCCTTCATCTTTGGAAAATAGCTCCCACCTCCCAAGAAAGCGAGGGAAGGTAATCATGATACTTTAAATTTTCTGGGATGTTGGTAAACTTTTTTGCAATGTTACACTTGATATCCCTGGAAGTTGGAGACTTTAAGCAGCAGTTGACTTATACTTAAGTTATCCTGTTCCAGACTCTAAGACTGGACCAGACAGTCTTCTCTTTGTGTCTTCTCCTCTTCAGAGAAAGATTCTAGCTGGAAAATAACTTTGTGAGACTTAAACATGTAAAAAATATCTATGTTTGAAATTCACAACCTACCTGCATTAGGTATAGCACCACTACTTTATTTTAAAGGCAGAGATAACACACAGAAGTTAAATGATTTTTTTCAATGAACATGTAACAGGTTTTATACTTAACTAAAATTGCAGTCTTCATTTTTTTTCCCATTTTTTTCTCCATTTACCTCGCCTTTTTCATACAACAGTAAAAGTTACAATCTTACAGAGATTTATAGACTCCTTTTATAAGACACCAATTAAAGTGATTATAATACCCAAAGAACATTTTAAAATGTTTTGCAATGTAGAGTGTAGCATGAATGATGATAAAAGTATTTAAATCATAATATAGCTTATTGCCAATTAGACTATAGGATGAAGCAAAGATATTACTATATATCGCAGAAGAATGTAAAAATTGATTTGAATATCTAACACAGTAGTGCTAGATTTTAATACTTCTTAAAACTAATGGTAATACAAATACAGGTTTAAAACCCTAGCTGTGTGGAAACTTACAAATATGAAAAACTGTACATAGGCAAATGAGAAGTGTAAATCTTGTGTTTTGAGATAGGGCTGAACTTTGAAAACAACACACTTAACACATCAAGTATTGCAAAGATATTTTGAAAATAGTATTCTGTAGGTATCAAACAACAGCCTTTTCTCCCAGAGGAATGGTAAGCTATGTGTTTGCTTTGTTTAGGATATTCACCCCTTCATAAAGGAAACTAAAAATATATGTTAAAGATAGAAATGCTTTCCTCCCTGAGGGGTCATAGAAAAAAAAAGTACAGTTACATGATAATAGGTAAAATTGTGGCACCAGGAAACTTTTAAAAAAATCTTTGGAATGATGTTAAATGTTATCTATAATCAGCTGAAAATCTACTGATACAAAAGTAGTCCCCAGCTAAGGTATTTGTCAAGGCTACTACTCTTTCCATAGTGACAAGCTATAAGTGCTTTATCATATAGAAACTATTCTGCATTTAAAAAGCAGCGAATTAGATAAATCCATCTTTTCTGTATACTAGAATTATACAGTAAAACTTAACAATTGAAATACTGTTAAGTAACTTCATCCGCATCATTTAATTTCCTTTTCCTGAATTGGTTTAATTATCTTGTTTTCTGCTTAGTTTTTTTTGCTTCTCACAGTAATAAACTTCACTCCTACACAAGGGCACAATACAAGAGGAAGAAGAGCACATTCAAGAACAATGCCTCCTTCCCTTAAAAGAATTAAATATTACTTTTTTCACCTCTGTGAACATTATATATATTTGTAAGATCTGTATGTTTCAGTCATGATGAACCTAATTTGGACCCTAAAATCTAGATAAGAGTACCATACGTTCCTGAACGGCATTGGCTAGGTTGTCAAAACACCTTTATAGAGTTATATGCATTATTTCTGTCGTGGTGGTGAATATTAACATATTTCATGTTAATACACATAACATGAAATTAGCCATTTTAATATTCAGTGGCATTAAGCACATTCATAGTATTATGCAACACTCAATACTATTTAGCTCCAGAATATTTTAATTACCCAAAAGAAAACCCTCAAACCACTAAGCAATCATTCCCCATCCTGCCTGTCCTAGCCCCTGACAACCACTAATCTGCTCTTTCCTTACGGGTTTTCCTACTCCGGACATTTCATAAAAAAGGAACAGTATACTATGTGGCTTTCTCAGTTTGACCTCTTTAATGTGGCATGATGTTTTCAAGGTCCACTCATGCTGTAGGATATATCAGTACCTCATTCCTTTTTGTGGCTGAGTAATAGTCTACTGCATAGATACACCATAAATTGTAGATATATCATTTTGATTGCCCATTCATCAACATTCAGTGGAGAATTGAGATTTTCCTACCTGTTGGCAATAGTGAGTAGTGCTGTTATGAACATCTGTGCACAAGTTTTGTTTAAATACCTATTTTCAATTATTTTGGGTGCATACCTAATAGTGAAATTGCTGAGGTATATTAATATGATAAGTCTGTTTTTAATTCACTTAAGAACTCCTAGTTTCCAAAATGACCAATTCATTTTATATTTCCACAAGCAATGTAGGAGAGCTCCAATCTCTTCACATGGTTACCAACAGTTATTTTCTTTTCTTTCTTTTTTTTTTTTTTACAGTTACAGACATGTTGGTGTGAAGTGGTATCCTATTGTGATTTTGATTAGCATTTCCCTTAACAGTCATTGGGCCTTTTCATGTGATTGTTGACATTTGTGTATTTTATAGTAATGTCTAGTCTACTCAAGTTCTTACTGTATTAGTTTCCTAGAGTTGGTGTAAGAAAGTACCACAAAATGGATGGCTTAATGCAACAGAAATTATGGGCTTAATGTTTAGAATTCAAAAATTAAGGTGTTGGCAAGGCCACGCTCTCTCTGAAAACTTCATGGGAATCCTTCATTGCCTCTACCTAACTAATGTATGTTTTGCTGGCAATCAGTGGCGTTTGTTGGCTTATAGATGCATCATGCCAATTATGTCTTTGTATGTCCTCCCTATGACTGTACTCATAAGGCTGTTGTCTTATGGAAACACCAGTAACATTGGATTAGGAGCCCACCTTGTAACAATCTGACCTCATCTTAACTAATTATATTTGCAACAACTCTATTTCCAAATAAGGTCACACTCTGAAGTACTGGGGTTGGGACTAAAATGTATCTTTTTGGGAGAGACCCACTTTGACACATAATCCCCTTTTTAAATTAGGATTTTGTCTTTTGGCTATTCTAAATGTTCTTTATACATTATGGATACTAGATCCTTATCATATGTGTTTTGCAAATATTTTCTCTTTATGTAGGGGGGCGTTTCACACTCTTTATAGTCTTTCAGTGCACAAGGTTTTTAATTTTGATGAAATCTAATTTATCTATTTTTTTTCTTTTGTGGCTTATACTTTTTGGTGTTCAAGAAATCACTGCCAAATTATAGGTCACAAAACACCCATTTACTTCTAAGAATTTTATAGTTTTAGCTCTTGTAGTTAGGTCTTTAATCCATTTTGAGTTACTTTTGTATACATGGTGTGAGGTAAGATCCAACTTTGTTCCTTTTTGGCATATGGAAATCCAGTTGTCTCAGCATTATTTATTGAAGAGACTACTCTTTCCCCATTGAATGGTCATGGCACTCTTATTGATTTTTAAAATCAATAGATGAGAGATTATAGGTAAATTTTTGGATTCTAAATTCCATTCTGTTAATCTATATGTTCATCCTTATGCTAGTAGCTATGTACCTGGTAGTTATTAGTACCAATGTTTCTATTAACATAGGATTGTAGTAAGTTTTGAAGTCAAAAGTGTGTCATCCAACTTTGTTCTTCTTTTTCAATATTGCTTTGGTCATTCAGGGCCCCATGCATTTCCATATGAATCATAGGATTATCTTTCCCATTTTTGCAAAAGGCCATTGGATTTTAATAGGCAATTGAATTTGTAGATCACATTGGGGGTATTTCCATCTTACCAATATTAAGTCTTTCGATGTATGAACTTGAGGATACCCTTCCATTTGTTTAGGTCGTCTTTAACTTCTTTCAGCAGTGTTTTATATTTTAAGATCCTGAGTTAAATTTATCCAAAAGTATATTATTTTTGATTTTATTATAAATAGGATTGTCTTATTAATTTCCATTTTCAGATTATTCATTGCTGGTGTATTTTTGCATGTGAATCATGTGTCCTATAACTTTGAATTTATTATCTCTAATAGTTTTTTAAAAATTCTTTATGATTTATTTTATATATATCATGTCATCTGTGAATGGAGATGAGTATTATGTCTTACTTTCAAATTTGGTTGTCTCCTCCCCTTCCCTAATCGTCTGATCTAGAACATATATAGTAGTATGATGTTGAATAGAAGTGAAAGTGGGGTATCCCTTGCCATGTTTCTGATTTTAGGGAAAGAGCTTTATGTCTTTCACCATTGAATATATTGGCTGCTAGTTTTTCACAAATGCTCTTTATCAGGTTGAGAGAATTCTTTTTATTCCTAGTTTGTTCAGTAGTGGTTGTTATTGTTTTGTTTAAAAATCATGGCTGTGTATTGGGTTCAGTCAAATGCTCTATGTTAACGAGTATCATGTAGCTTTTCTCCTTCATTCTATTAATGTGTTGTGTTACATTGATTTTCATATGTTGAACCACCCTTGCATTCCTAGAATAAATTCCACTTGGTCATGCTGTATAAAAATTTTAAAGTCCTGCTGGATTAAGTTTGATGGTATTTTGCTGAGAATTTTTTCATGTATTGTCATAAGAGATACACATAAGTAATTTTATTTTCTTACAGGGTCTTTTTCTAGCTTTGGTATTAGGGTATTACAGGCCTTAGAACTAGTTAGAAAATGTTCCCTTCCCTTCTCTGTTTTTGGAATAGTTTGAGAACAATTGTATTCATTTTCTTTAAATATTTGGCATAATTCACCAGTGAAGTCATCTGGTCTTGGGTTTTTCTTTATTGGGAGGTTTTTGATAACTGATTCAATCTGTTTACTTGTTATAAATCTATTTAGATTTTCTATTTCTCCTTGAGTCAGTTTTGGTAGTTTGGGTGTGTGTAGGAATTTTTCCATATCATCAAAGTTATTTTAATTTTTGGTATGTAATTATTCATAGTATTCTCTTATAATCTTTTTCATTTCTGTAAGGTGTCAATGTTCCCACCTTCATTTGATTTTGGTAACATGTCTTTTTTTCTTAGTGAATCTAGCTAAAAGCTGGCTACTTTTGTTGACCTTCTCAAAGAGCCGACTTTTGGTTTAACTGACTTTGTTTTTCTATTTTCTATTGTTTATATCACCTCTAATCTTTATTTCCAAACTTCTGCTAGGTTTGAGTTTACTTCACTTTTCTTTTTCTAATTCCTTATTGGGTAGTTAGGGTATTAATTTGAGATCTTCTTAAATACACGTATTTCCAGCTACAACATCCCTCTGAACGTTGCTTTTGCTGTATCTCAGAAGTTTCAGTATGTCATATTTCTATTTTCATTCATCTTAAAGTATTTTCCAATTTCCCTTGTGACTTTTTCTGTGACCTATTGGTTGTTTAAGACTGTTAATTTCCACATTTTTGTGTGTTTTCCAGTTTTTCTTCTGTTACTGATTTATTTATTCCATTGTGGTTGGAGATACTTTGTATGATTTAAATACTTTAAAACATTGAGGATTGTCTAAAATAGGGTCTATCTTGCAGAACATTTCACGTGAACTTGGGAAGAATGTATATTCTGATGTTGGTGCAGGGTTAAGTATATGTTGTTAGATCTCACTGACTTACAGCATTGTTTTTGTCTGTCTTTATATTTTGGTTACCATATGCGTGAAGTATCTTTTCTATCCATTCACTTACAAGTTACTTTTGTCTTTGGATTTAAAGGAGCCTCTTGTAGACAGCATATATTTGGATCATATTTTTTAAATCTTTCGTCAGATTTCTGGCATTCTGCGCTTTGCTTTCTAAATGTTGTATATGTTTTTTTGTTACTCGATTCTTCCATTACTGCTTAATTAACTGTTTAAATTTTACTATGTACCATTTGATTCTCTTATTTCCTTTCCCGCATATTTTCAATTTATTTTCTTAATGATTACCCTGGGGATTCTAATTAACATATTACATTTTTAATATCTAGTTTGCATTAATATCAACTTAGCTTCCATAGCACATAAAATTTCTGCTTTTACACAGCCATATCCATTCCCCTTTATGTTGTTACTGTCATGAATTACATTTATACATGTGTAGATTTTAATTTATAAATTATGATACCATATTTATAATTATACTATGCATTTATCTTTTAAATCACATATGAAACAAAGTTACACACTGAAATATAAAATATAATGTCTTTATAATATAAAAATATAATCTATGCAGTTTTCTTTACCAGCATTCTTATTTCCTCCTATGGTTCCTATTGTCTAGTATCCTTTAATTTCTGTTTGAAGGATTCTCTTCAGCATGCTTTATTGGGTAGGCTTATGAACAGTGAACTACTTTAATTTGTATCTGGGAAGGTATTACTTTATCCTTCATTTTTGAAGAGTAACGTTGCCAGATACAGACTTCTTGGCTGATAATTGGTTTTTATTTCAGCATTTTAAAATGCCTTCCCACCTCAATAGTTTGTGAAAAGCAATTGGCTGCTAATCTAACTGAGCATTCCTTATACAAGTTGAGTCAATTCTCTGTTGCTGCTTTCAACATTCTCTCAATTTTTAAAAATAGTTTTTTGATACAGCATCTCACTCTGTTGTCTGGGCTAGAGTGCCATGGCATCAGCGTAGCTCACAGCAACCTCAAATGCCTGGGCTCAAGCGATCCTACTGCCTCAGCCTCCCAAGTAGCTGGGACTACAGGCACATGCCACCATGCCCGGCAATTTTTTTCTATATACTTTTAGTTGGCCAGTTAATTTCTTTCTATTGTTAGTAGAGATGGGGTCTCACTCTTGCCCAGGCTGCTTTTGAACTCCTGACCTTGAGCGATCCTCCTGCCTTGGCCTCTCGATTTTTTGACAGTTTGATTGTAATATATCTTGGTGGGATCTGAATTTATACTACCTGGAGTTTGTTGAGTTTCTTGGATATTAGATTCATGTCTGTCTTCACATTTGCTAAGTTTTTGGACATTATTTCTTCAAAATATTCTCTTGTCCTTTTCTCTTTTGGGGCTCTCATTAATCATAGTTGGTATGCTTGATAATGTCCCTGTTTGTTTAGCTTCATTCTTTTCGTCCTGTTTTTGACCCTCTAGTGTATTTTTCAATTATTACTACTATTATATTTTTGTTATTGACTCAATATAAGATTTCTATTGAGAATTATATTTTTCAACATCAGAATTTCTATTTGACTCCTTTTTATAATTGGCATTCTCCTTTAGTGAGATGACATTCTCTTTACTTCCTTTAGTTCTTTGCTCATTGTTTCCTGTTGCTGTAAGTCTAATGTCTGTGTTTCTTCAGTTTCTGTTAATTTATGTCTTGTGAATAAGCTGTATTTTCTTGCCTCTTTGTATGATCCTTTTGTTGGGGAGGGGGGAGTGTAAACCGGATATTGTGAATATTATAATGTGGCAACTCTGGAAATCAAATTCTGTTCTCTCTCTAAATTTTATTGTTGCTGTTTGTTGTGGATGATAGTTGTTTGTGTAGTTGCTTGGTTGTGGTCTGTTTAGTGACTTTACTATTCTACAGACTACTTTTGCTATATTCTTTGTCATATGTTCTGTGAAGTTTCTATTCTAGCGGTCAGTTCGTGGTTTGACAGATCTTTCCTTATGCCTGGAGACAAAGAAGAAAAATACACTCACCACCTTTGCAGACAGGCTCTGTATTGGGGGCATTCCTTCAACAGTTAACCAGGCTGTTTATAAGTCTCTGTTAGCCTTTACTTCCTGTTTGGGCTAGGTATAAAGACCAGGAAGAAGTCAGTTTATAATCTTCTCAGGACTCTTATGAACTTGGATCATCCCCTGGGTGTGTGCATGGGTTTCCAGAGTCTCTGGTATATGTAGGAACTTTTCAAAGTCCTTACTCTCCAAAGCATCTCACTCCCCAGCTTTTCCACCAAAGCTATTAGCTATATATATATATCCATTGTTTGTCCCAATTGCAATCTTTTGCCCAGGTAGCAGTGGCTTATTCATTCACCTTTCAGTGTTTTCAATAAATCATTCCCTGCATAGCTTTTTTTTTTTTTTTTTTTTTTTTGAGACAGAGTCACACTCTGTTACCCTGGCCAGAGTGCCGTGGTGTCAGCCTAGCACACAGCAACCTCAAACTCCTGGGCTCAAGCGATCCTACTGCCTTGGCCTCCCGAGTAGCTGGGACTACGGGCATGCACCACCATGCCCGGCTAATTTTTTCTATATATATTAGGTGGCCAATTAATTTCTTTCTATTTATAGTAGAGATGGGGTCTCGCTCTTGCTCAGGCTGGTCTCGAACTTCTGACCTTGAGTACTGGGCCCGCCTCAGCCTCCCAGAGTGCTAGGATTACAGGCGTGAGCCCCCGTGCCCAGCAGCATAGCTACTTTTTTACACAGAGAGGCTTCTAAGTTAGGTGAAACAAAGGGAAGCCTCTAGATAGGGTCAAAGCAGACACTATTTCTTGGGAACATGGTCTATTTTGCACTCTCCTGAACCAGGAACCCACATAAGGAATGCAGGCTGCCCTCTTCAAGGCTATTCCTGACTGTGAAGGCAAGAGGGGGAAGGTTAAGATAAAATGCAGTTAAGGATTATAGCTAGTATGACTAGCTACAGTGGCCTACCCTTTTTATACTACTAGAAAAAAACACCAGGCCAGGCATGGTGGCTCATGACTGTAATCCTAGCACTCTGGGAGGCCAAGGGGGGCGGATCACTCAAGATCAGGAGTTCAAAACCAGCCAGAGCAAGAGCGAGACCCTGTCTCTACTAAAAATAGAAAGAAACTAATTGACCAACTAAAAATATATGGAAAAATTTAGCCGGGCATGGTAGCATGTACCTACAGTCCCAGCTACTTAGGAGGCTGAGGCAGTAGGATTGCTTGAGCCCAGGAGTTTGTGGTTGCTGTGAGAAGCTAGGTTGATGGCACGGCACTCTAGCCCGGGCCACAGAATGAGATTCTGTCTCAAGAAAAGAGAAAAGAAGAAAATACCAATAGATATATTACTGGTCTGACCCAGTACAGCGTTTGGTTGGAGTATAAAAAATACCTTGTTTTAATATTTGAAACCTGGATGAGACTGTGGACCCTGAGGAATATTAAGTCTCCAAGAGGCTATTCAAATATTTTGTCTCTAAATGGCCTAGCTGATATGTTTGATCCATTATCAGTTATTATTAAAACACAACATTTAATGTCATTGGTTGAAAATAATGATGTGTTACGCCATATTTAGGATAACCACTCCCTTCTTGTACCCTTAGGGAGGTTCTCATAACAGCAAGAAAAAGAATACTATTCAAGCTCTCTGGTTACATTAAGATCTAATCTCCCCAAATCACCATGCCTGCTGAATTGTAATTGACAATGGATATTATTTTATGTGTACAAGAAAATTACAGTAAGCACAAAAACACTGTTGGGCATACTCATGGGAATATCTAATGGAAGGAACAGTATGCTGAGCAGAATGCAGTTAGTTATTCATCAGATGTTATTATAAAATGAAACTCCTATAGATGAAATTTTGTGTTAGGATTTTTCTCTCCAACTTAGAATTTTAAAAATAACTTTTCTGCTAACAGAAGATTGTTAAACATAATTTTGTAAGAGTTTTCAAGACAGGGAATCTGATTGAAGAGTGACACTGGAGGATAAAATCAGATACAAATTCTATTTAGCAAAGGTAAATATATTGTGTATGTGATATTGTGCATACTATACTTTATAAGCAAACTATGTTTGAGCCACTCTTGGCAGTTTTGCCTATAGCATTTTACAGTCAATAACGAATTATGTTGAGGTGGTTTATTTCCTTCAAGTCTCTTCCCTATGAACAACTGTCTATAGAGAAGCCAAAGCTTTTTAAACTGAAATTATGAAAAAATATTTTTAATAATTGGACTTCCTTTAAATGTTCAGAGGAAGTTAGAAAATATCACCTGTAAAAGTAATATTGTACAGGAATAAAAGAACTCCTTATGTCAGAGTATATAAGAATGACCTTATCATGAGTAAGCATTAATTTTATAAAGAGCTCATTTAATCAACTGCATATTAACTGGAGGATAATTTTGAGATTGAAGGTGACAAAAGTAATTGTAATACATGTTTATTATGTGCTTTAAAATTTGGCCTCAACCTCCATTTGTAATCTCTTAAGTTCTGAATAAACTTCAGCGAATGTAAAAAATATGCAGTGGATTAAAAATTACAGGTCAAGTGCCCCCTAAGGATAGGCAATGAACAAATGATTGTGTTCACCTATTGCTTTCCCATAAATGCCATTCCAATACTAAGTTTATTAATCTATGAACAGGAACTAGGGAAATTAATGTTATTTTTAATAATAGATTTTGGAGTATGTGATCACCTTAATATAGATCTAATATATTATGTAATTCTCACTGAAATTATGTTTTGAAAAGATAGCTTTCAGCCTACTAGCATACATATTTCCCTGGGATATAACTTGATATAAAAGCTCACCAGGGCATGTTCTTCATTGAAATTCATAGGTACAAAATAAATAAACTCAGTGAATGTACACCTGGTTCCCTTTCAAGACTATGTAGATGAAACTTCCAATGAACAAAATGCTCCATGGTTGTATAATCAGATCTTAATGATAATTAGATAATGTGCCTTAAAAAAGAGTAAATAAATATTTATTGAACTGACTAAAGAATCCCTTTGTTAAGTTCATCTTTAGGTAGTTCTACCAAATATAAAAATTCAGGTTTAAGAGTTTGAAAGCCTGGAGATGAGTTTTATTTTTTATTGTTTTTGATTTTCAACTTCTATTACTTTTACAAATCAGAAAAAATTTACATTTCCTGTCTAATTCACAAAGATGGTGTGAGGAACAAATATGTGAAAGTGCCTTATAAACTAAAATAGGTTACAAACACAATAATGTTTAAACTCCCTATATTTGGTTTCCAAGAAAGCTTCATTGATTGATTCACTCATCCAAGGATAACTACTAACCTTTTATCTGGATTCAGAGAATGAGCCATTGATCCATAAAACACAAAAGGAAAGTGTCCATAGTGGCCACTTAGGCTTGCTCTTTTAAGTCTGGATTCCTGGATGACACTTCTAAAGTTAGAGAAATATTAATTCTTAGTTGTAGTGTGCTGTTTCCATTGCCTGGTTTCTGTGAGGCAATGTTGACTTAGTGAATGTTTGCTTTAGATTTAGATCTCAGGAAGAAGCTCCTATTCCTAGGTTGGGCATCTAAATTGTGTGTTTCATTCATCCAGCTCCCTGTCTGGTACTCCTTTATGTAGTTATGATTAATAAGAACAAAACACCATTTGTAAGAGTGCACGTCCTTTATAACTGAAACTGCAATAAGTATAGTTTTCAGTACATGACATATTTTCATGCATATGCTTTATCCCAGTATAACACTAAGCATTCTTTAACATACATTTCATAGGTTTCTTTTACTAACACTGTTTTCCTTTACTAATGAGTGAACAGTTCTAAAACATGAATTCATAATTACAATCTTGTGACATACATTGAATCATATAATAGGCTTGAAAAACACTTCAATGTTTCCTTTGTAGATATAAAATGTTACCGTCATTTCTATAAATTAAATTTACTAGGAAAACCCACACTTAAAAAAAAAGTATACAAAGAATAAGCTAGCAATCACAATCAGCAAAGTAATGAACTTAAGAATTCAAAATAATGTCAGGAACAGTTTATCTTCATGGTAAAGATTCAGTTTATGCAAATCCCACTTGGCTTCATTTAATTAAAAAGCTGAAAAAGAAAGAAAATTATATGCTGAATGTAAGGAAAACATAAGATGCTTTTTATTCCATTTTAAATTAATATATGTAAATATAACAACAGAACACTGTAATTAACTAATTATAATTTTTATATCAGGGAATTTAAAAAAATTAGTTCCTGTAATGGGGTTAGGGGGAGAAATAGGGTCAGGGATGAGAGAATATGCTGATAACTTGAATTTGTGGTTGTTTAAATTTACATAAACACCTCTCTCTTTGTTGGGGCAAAGCTGGGCAGAGCAATAGTTAAATCAGCATTTAAAATGGTAATGTAGGGGAAATAAAGGGAATGAGTTGAAACAAGTATTTGAAGTGAGTCATTTGAATGTCCTAAAGAGAATATTTTTTTCTCATCATTGAATCTACAATTCATTTACATACATAAAAATAATCATTAAAATACTGTGTCTTTTAATATAATTTACAATTTGAGCAACCAAAAAGAATATACACATAAATCATCATCATCAGATTCTGATGAAACATCAGGACAAACCAGAAAAGTAAAAGGTAACTGTTTCATTTTTGTAAACTTCCCTAAGGAATGGTTTAATTTATAAACAGAAATTCAGTGTTTGTGAAATAAGTCAATTTAAATAACAACTACTAAATCTTTGGTATTTGTACTTTTCTGCTAATATGTGGCATGTTCTTTTTTAAATATTGTCACCATAAAGCAACTTTGTAAGACAGCCAACAACAAACCAATTTTTAAATATTAAAAGCAGAAATGAAATTAATGGTTACTGTAGTCGAAAAACCATGTAGTTGGAAGGACTGTTCAAACTAGCAAGTTTAATAGTTGGATGTGTAGAATATAATATCCTAACTTGGCTTTGTATTTCTGAACCTCGGTTTCCTCATTAGTGAAAAGAATGGTTTTACATGATTTCCAAAGTTCTTTCCAGTGCTAATGTTTTATAATTCTGGTGATACTATGTACTAAAAGTAAATATATATTTTAAATTACATAACATTTTCTCAGAAAACATTATATAAAATGTATGTTACATACTATCCACTGAAATGTACATAGTATGCAATGGAAACCAGAATTACTATGTGTATCTGTTTCTGAGTAATTGTTAAATGAAAAGATAGAAACTGTGGTGATATTAGGATGCTATCAGACATTGCTTGTAGTTTTCAAGGTAAGATATGACTGACAGTTACAAGGGTAACTATCTCCATGAGGAAGAATGTCAGCAGTAAACCTCGTGGGAGCATTAAGCTGTAGTTGCTGTTCAATATACATAATGCTTAAAAATACTGGTAGCAAAGCAGACAGATGTGTCACTTGCAGATGACCTCTTTGGCTTTTTCTGTCAACAGTTATAAGCTTGCCCTGATGGTGAAGCTAAATGAAGAATGAGGGTTAATGAAAACAGAAACCTTGATCATAAAATATTTAAAAATATAATTAGAGTTGAAAAAATTCAAACTCGAAACTGAGGAGTTGTAGGGATTTTTGGTTTGTTTAAAGGACTGATTTAAAAATTTCAAGCTATGGAACACTGAAGATAACCTTTTATTATTGCTAAAGATGTTACTACTATAAATGTAAAAATAGTAATATGACCCTTTATGATAATTTTATGCCTCTAAGAAATAGTTTTATACCTCTAAGAAACTTTTTAGAGCTAGAAAAGTTAAAAAGGTTCTATAATTCCATGTTGTTACATTCACAGAGCAAAAGGATCTGTGTGACTACTCTCTGAAAAATAGATTAAGAATCCTTTGCTATTTGTTCACTCTGGAGTTTTCCAAACTGAAATGCTTACTAATTATTTCAAAAACTTGTTATAACAAATATTTAATCTTGAACTGATCAGTCTTTTGTCCTACAGTAAAAGATAAATCTAACGAGTACTTCCTATTCTTTTATACTCAAACCTTTCCAGTAAAAGAACTATAAAGAAGTTCTTACAAGAATTTGTTCAAGACATTGGAAAGACTAGAAGCACAAAAATGTCAAAAGTGTTTTCTTAGTTAAAATGTTTCAGTATTTCATGTTTGACTTTTATTTTCATTATATAAATATTAAATCTCCAAAGTATGTTTTAACATGAATGCTACATATTGATATTATCACTCAAGGGGTTAGTCTCTCATTTCTATCTATCAATGTCTGACATGTACATTTTTTTGTTTATACATCAAAATTATTAAATAGAAAATGTGAAAACTGACAGAATAACTAGGTTTTTGTAGCTTAGTGGTTCCAATAGTGCTTAGATATTATTTTTCTAATGCTTATCACTAAAATATATGAAATTTTTTTTATATCATAGTTAAAAAAAAACTGTCAAGAATAGTAAAAACAATACAGTGTTCTTATTTGTGCTTTTTAGTGTTGCAGTGTATTTCCTGAGAGAGCAAGGATCTGCCTTGGACAAAACCATCAACTTCTGTCTGGACTACACTCTCTGTCATGAACGAATCTCATTGTAGTTAACAGTAGTCTGTGTGTGCAACACGTTAATTAACTACCCTGGCTGGTGTATTCTGAGGTGAATACACGCATGGTCAAGCGTAACTCAGGTAGCAACATAAGGTGGAAGCTAGCTAGCAAGAGCAGGCAATTGTAGATGAGGTTAGATAGCAGTCCAGGACCAGCACAAGTATGTCCCCAACACCCCTTTTCCCCTAGCCTAAGGGACACAACTATACCCTTCTAGTCTGTACAACTCAATTGTTGCTTAAAGTATAGCATAGATGCAGAGAGATGCTGTATAAAAAGAAAGGGATGGGCGAAATCTCAAACTATTTCTCTCTTTAAGGCTGGCTCTCATTAATCCCTCAAACTGGCAAACATCTGAACTTAGATAAAAATGCTGTCCTTGACTTGTTGAGAAGTGATATTCCAAAAGATCATTAGCAAGTTTATGATTGGAAATTCAAACTATAAGGTATTCTAGAAAAACATTCAACTTGCTCAAATTCAGACCCACAAAAGGTCAGTTTCAATCAGTCAGCAAAGAACTATTGACCATATATTATGTACAAGAATACTGTGCATAGATGGGGTTGCAGGAAATGGAATGTCCGAGTCATGGTCCTTATTTTTTTTTAATTTTATCTAAGGAGAGAAAGCCCCATTACAACTAAGTACAACATGGTGATACACATGGTTTAATGGTGATTCCAGTTATTACAGAAATTCACAAACAAATGAAGTAACACTCTGAGAATAAGTAAAATGAAGAGATAGCAGAGTAAAGGAGCTACATGAAGAAAGGTGCCAAGTATGAAAATACGTTCAGTGCTGTGTTCAGTATGCATAAACCAGGAGTCGGCACACTTTCTGTAATAAGCCAGAAGGTAAATATTTAAAACTTTGTGGGCTATATAGGTCTTTGCTGAAACTCTAAAATGCTGTAATGCAGAGGGAACCATAGACATTGAAATTTAAATTTCATGTAATTATCACATGTCACAAAATATTACGCTTTGTTTTATTCAATAATTTAAAACCATAAAAAAGATTACTAATGTGTGGGGCATGCCCAAATAGGCAGCAATTCCTAAATCCTGTATGAAACCACAGGGTACAGTGAAGGCTGTACCATGAGAAAAGATAGATTGAATGAAATTTAAAATACCTTTTTGTGGTGATTCATACAGTGATATCATATACTCAGTAAAATCACATATATTTTAGAAGAATAGTTAATGGCATTGAAATATGCTCAGGACCTATGAAAGAAAAGCAGCTTATAAAATACGTATTCTATAATCCTTCTTGTCTAGTTTCAAAATATTTATAATCTAAACTGCTGACATTTGATAACCTGGGTGTTGGGATCATGAAGAAAGTTTATTTTCTTCATTGTCCTTGCCTGTATCTCCTATAATGAACATATATTAACGCATATACTTTCTGTTAGCTATTAATGGATTTTGACAGTGAAGCAATATTATCAGTGCATATCGTAAAATAATTCTGGTATTACCCTAGAATAAGTGATGGATTATGGAAGATAATGACTAGATGTTGGGAGATAAATTAGGAGGCTAGATAATAGTCTAAACAGGATACAGTGTACTTAATAACTGTGGGAACAGAAAAGTGATGGAGACAAAACTCAAATTGACATAATACAGGATGAGGGATGAGCGCAAATGACTGCAATATTTCTATCCTGAAAGACTAAGAGTGGCAGTGTTTAAGGGAAAATGGGCTAACAGGTTTGGAGGCAGAGATGACACAGCTTTGAGACATGAGAGGGTGAGCTGTTAATGTGGGATTCAGGTCTAGTTCTGGATCTGCTGTATATTTGGGATTGAGGAGTAATCTAAAAGAAAAAAAAAATCAAGAGAGTGTCATATTACAAAATCCAGGTGTAAAGTTTCAAAGAGGGGCTTGTCAGGTAAAAGGCTAGAAAGGTCACCCGAAGAAAAATCTGGATTTGGTCACTGGGGACCAGGGATCTGTTGAAATTACATTTGTTCTTTTCCTGGGAAATACCTGACCAGGAACCAAACAGTGGTTTGCTGTTCATTTGCAGTTTTTACTTTTCGTGAATTATTCCATCTGTTCCTAGTGTTCTGAAAAATTGGAACGTACACAGTATTCTTGAATGAATGTATTCTGTCCAATTGGGAGTTGGTGAAATTCTCTGAGATCTTCAGCTGGACAGAATTTTCTTGTGCACTGGTTTTATTACCTGTTCTGAAACTAAGGAAAGAAGGAGACCTTAATGGTTCCATGATGGCGCTCGCTCTCAGAAATCAGTTATGTGGCTAAGGGGCAGCTGCTCAGGTTCCATTTTGGTATCCAAAAAAAGCACAGGATAGAAGAAAGGTCTGTCTGCTTCACTAAACAGATAGGTCAGTGAATGAATTTTCACTCCTATGCCACTGGCCTTGTGATGAATGCAACTCACCGATTCCTGTAATATTTTTTTAACCTTTGCTATATATTCCTAAGTATTCTGTGGAAATGCTAGAAAGAAGTACAGCATGGTGTACTCAGTGTTTGCTTCTGTGACCTTGGCAACCTGTATCAAAAGGCTTCCAAAGTCTGATGTGCACAAACAGTTGGGGTGCTGCTATGTTTCATAGGGTTGTTGAGACACTAAAGTTCTTAACACAATTTTGAGCATTTAGTGAGCATTCAATGAATAGAAACTAATATTCTTTTTTTTGCTTAGTCTTTGTCCTTCCAAATTTAAGAGTCATCTGAGGGTTTGGTGGAATTTGGTTTTGTTGTGGTGGTTGTTTGTGGATTTGTTTTTGCTGTCTGTGCACAATTGGGTACATGAAAGGCCTTGCACCACGTTCCTCATATAGTCATCTGCGTTCCAGTAATATACAGACTGGTGTAGATGCATGTGCTATGGGAGGCACTCGTTTGCCTGTGGCAGTTGAGTGGACGTGTATCTGTGTGTTTATAAAACACTGTTTCCTTAGAAGACCTCATTGTCAATGAACTAATTCAAAAGTCATTTTCTCTTATCATGGTATCAACCAAGGTTAGTGAGTGGGAAGGTAATTTAATTGGTCAAAGGGAAAAAAAAAGTGTAGTATGGATGTTAGACCTCTTTAAGTAAAAGTTTTGGAGCTCTCTTCTGTGTAACAGATTACTGAATCCAGAGAAGTCTTCGAGTCCTAAAGAAATTTAGGCCTTTATGAAGAGTAGGAAAAGAAAAAAATACTTGGGAATGGAAACCTTAAATAGCTGTCAAATATACCAGTGTTAAGGCCAGTTCTCTCCACAGCCTGCAGAGAGAGAGACACTTAGTTGCATATGTGGATAGATACGACTAATAATAAGTCATGCCCAGAAATATGGATGCGAGGTCTGGGAGAAAAGAACAATGAAGCTAGTATGCGAGGTAAGGGATAGATGAAGAACAAACCATTTATCTGGAGGACATAGGTATGTACATAGGTATCATTATTTAAAAAAAAATACTGTGTGTGTCAAATGGTTAACTCAAAGTCGTCTCACAATTAGTAAAGCAGTTTACTATAACTTGTTTTACTTATAAATAGTATGATCTTTATTTGAAAGATGAGGGAAACTGAGGCTCAGAGAAGATAAAAGACTTGCCTGAGGTTATAGAGTTTTTAAGTACCATGGGTCCAAATCACATCTTCTCACTCAAAGTCCAGATCACTTTCCAATACACCACAATGAAATACAACAATATGGAAAAAATAATCCTTAAGATTTGATTTCCATTTGTACAATATTATTACAAGATTTAGCACTACATTCTTTATCTAGATAAAGACAATGGTGCCTTTCTAGCATGCCAGCTTTTCTCTGAATCATCTGTAAATTTTGGACCCCTGTATTAGCAATTCTTCAAAGCTGGGATTCAGCATGAGAAAGGCAACAGCAGTGGAAATCTTGTCAATGGTATGTATTGTGGGCTGATCACCACACCATTTGTACAGCTTGTTTTTATTTTCCCTACAGGTAAAAGATGGACATCTAAGGGGTACAAGTGAATGTGATATTGCTATACACTGTATATACTGAAATGTTTTTACTTTGCTGTGCTTGTCTATCAAACGTTTCTCAAAATTTATAATGCTTTTCATTTCTTCCTGTTACTGGATACTTTTCCTTATTGAATGCCATTCCATTTTCTTGTTGTTCATAATCTCTCAAAATCCAAAAACAGCATGAACTCTAAGGTTTTCATAAGACAATGGAAGGCACTTTGTGTCCATTGTAAGCTTAACTGATGTATATTCTGTTTACGTGACACCAGCCAGTTCAATCTTTAGAGCTCAGGTTTCGGGAATAATTGACAACTCCAGAGGGTGTCATTCGACGTAAATTGCATCTTTTGGAGCTGTGCAATGTGGCACACCAGTACTCTTCACTTCCTTATATTTCAATGGTGCCTTTAATGAAAGTAGATAAGGAATAAAGTTTGAATAAATAGATTCAATTAATAAGTATATGATGAGCACCTACTACATGCGTAGCACTTTGGAGATATAAAAAAGGTATTTGTCATGGACCGAAACACCTAACAATCTTCCAGAAGGAAAAGGACTGAAACAGATGTGTATGAATACTTAATGAAAAATGTAACAAAGTAAAGGGCTACAATGGCTAGTACAGGTGAAAGAGAGGTAGGTGAAGTGTTTTTGTTGAGAGGCTACTACATTTCAGGGATCATATGTTTTATACCAAGTTTACAGAGGCAGAAACAGTCTTATTATTTCTGTATCTTTTGAAAATATAGACACATGTAACAACTGAGTCTTGCTCCAACCCCATAAAAATGTTATTTCGGAGGTGAAGAAAAATAAGTCCAAGTTCCAAATGTACAAAATTGAACTCAGGTCTTCTGTAATACTTCTAATTATTGTTATTTTTCCATTATACCATATAACCTCTCTAGATGATCTTATGAATAGTTGGGAATCAAAGTGATAAAATGAGACATTTTATGTTACAAAACAGATTCGATGTGCCATAGATATCTTCTAGACAAAATTTTTACAAGTACAGAGTGCCAGTAGAAAATACTGAGAAGGTAATTACCCGTAAGTGAAGACTATCATATATCCCTACTAGCACATTTCTTTTATTAGAAAATGGGGCAAGCACTAAAGTTAATTCAGTGTTTCCACTGGAATAATATTACTTATTCTGAACTATGGCTCTGATGTTAATTAGGTCAAATTCATAATCCTGATATTTTACTGGTAGTTTCAAGAGACTCAGGAACCCAATTTAGTTCCTCAAAAGGTTCAGGGAAAATCTGTTCTCCACTTAACTGAATTATGCAAATATAAAACAAAGCTCCTTAATTTTCAGTGTAAAGAAAAACCCTATTTAGAGAAAGATTAAATATAAATGATTTTAAAATATTTATCAGAATTAATGATAATTAGCACCAAACATTTATTGAGTAATACTATGGATCAGGCAATTTGCTAAGTGATGCTGGGAGAATGATTTACATGCATTCTCTCATGTACTCTTTACAATAGTTAAATAAGGTCTGACAAATCATCTCTATTTACAAATGAGAAAACCTAGGTTTAGAAAAGTTAACTTGCCTAAGGTGACACAACTAGTTATAAGCAGACTGGGGATTCCTATCACGGAAGTTTGCTTATTAAAACTTAAAAGAAGGCAGAATGTAGTGGCTCATGCCAGTAATCCTAACACTCTGAGAGGATTGCTGGAGGTCAGGAGTTTGAGACCAGCCTGAGCAAGAGCGAGACCCCCGTCTCTACTAAAAATAGAAATTATCCGGACAACTAAAAAAGAAAATAACAGATTCCTACCATAGAACATACCACTAAGACTAAAATTTGGGGAAGATTAAAGAATTAGAAAAAAGTTTTCTAATAGATTTTTATCCTTTTAGATTTATATATCATCACCAAAGAAAGGAGCAATTTTAAAGTAATGAGAAAATATGAAGAAGGGCATATATGTTTAAGGTTTTATGAGGCTTAAGATTAAACAATACTCAGTTGCAGGTATAGTTCTGTGTACAATTATGAATGTAGTTTTGTACATTAGTGGTACACAAGTTAAAATTCACAGAAATTCAACAGGAAGATATAGAGGCTTAATACCCCAAGAAGTACTTTGGCATTGGAACCTAAAGCCTACCCCTAAGGGTGATTTTTTTAAAAGTAGCACATGGTATTATGTCCAAATGTGCACTTTTACTATCATCCGAAGTACAGGTATTATTTAGACACAAGTAATAGGTAGATTTTCTCAAAAGCTACTAAACTAAGAGCTAAGAAAAATGCACATCTGTCCTTGTAAATACGTAACTTGTTAAAATTGGGGAAGTCAGGGATGCAGTTTTGATGAAGTATTTTTCTCACCCTTTGTATTTCTGTCACGACTGGTTTTGCTGTTGGTCCCTAGGGTTTACGATTCACTATTTATAGGGGCTAATAATTTTTGAAAATTGACATCTAGACATGTCTTTTCAGAAGTACTCAAGGCCAGGAAATACTTTCTGGCTTATGGTTCGTGGGTTTTCCTCTTCCTCGAGTGATGGTTTCCTGCTTCACATTCTCTACAAACTGCCTTTATCTGATCAATTTTTAAAATGAGGTAATATAATGCTGCTGCTCCTGGGAATACAAAATATTCCTTAACCATGTAGTGCTATGTTCATAATTAACCAAGCTTCTCCCACAGGGTGGGGGGGGGGGGAATGCTTTTTCTTCTTTCTCTGTCTTTTATTTACTCTCTTCCTTTTACCATCTCCTTTCTCCAGTGCACTAACTGAATAGATATTTTTTTCCATGTACTGATAGATTTAGCTCAAGCTTTGTCCAACTGTCGACTTTGTTCTTGATGTTTATCATTTTATTACCAGAATCATTCACAAGAAGAGTTAATAAAATTTCTGAGGAAGTTAGAAGGAAAATGATATAATGGACTAAAAATAAAACCCAAGGCCATGCAGACTATTATTAAGGTAATTTTAGTATACATATGTGCTGGAATGAAAGTTTTTAAATACAAGTCGGTAACTTGTTTTGTTCATAATGGTTCCCTTACAGTATTTGGTTGTTTCATATGGCTACTATAAATGTTATGAAGGGAAATCTATGAACACTGTACAGATTTCTGGAAGCCTGGTGAACGATGGAGGAAAATAGCTAAATAAAAATTCTCAAAAGGGCTGAAGAGAAATATTGGAAGACTTTAAATTGCACAATGGAATAGCTGGATAATTAAGTCATGCAATTCAGATATAATAGTCAAACTGGTATTTTTATTATTTCTTTCTATTAACTAAATCACAGACTCCATACCTTTCCCCATAGCAACAGAGAAAATAAAATACCTAGGCCTATATTTAACTAAGGAAGTAAAGGGACCTCTACAGGGAAAACTAAGAAACACTGAGGAAGGAAATAGCCAAGGATGTAAACAGGTGCAAAACCCTACCATGCGTGGGCAGAATCAACATTGTTACAATGTCTATACTACACAGTGATGTGCAAATTCAACTCAATCCCCATTATAATATCAGCATCATTTTTTGCGAATCTAGAAAAAAATCATTCTATACTTCCTATGGAAGCAGAGAAGACCCCATGTAGCAAAAAGAACTGGAGACCTCAAGTTACCAGACTTCAAGGCTACAGTAACTAAAACAGCAGAATACTGGCACAAGAACAGAGACATAGACCAATGGAACAGAACTGAAAACCCAGATATAAAACCATCCTTATAATCTTTGACCAAGCAGACAAAAACATACAATGGGAAAAAGAATCTCTATTCAATAAATGGTGCTGGGAAAATTGGTTAGCCCCATGTAGAAGACTGAAACAGGTTTAAACCTTAACTGAGTTGATTTTTGTGAGAGGTATGGATGCTAAGACATGAAACTATCAGAATTCTAGAAGAACACGTTAGAAAAATTCTTACAGACATTGGCTTAGGCAAAGAATTTATGAAGAAGATCCCAAAGGTAATCACAGCAACAATACAAATAAATGGGACCATAAAACTAAAAAGCTTCTGCACAGCCAAGAAAACGATCAACAGACAACCTACAGAACCGGAGAAAATATTTGCATGTTACACATTGATGAAAGGCTGATAGTTATAATCTATATACAACTCAGGAAAAGTGGCAAGAAAAAAAATCAAACAACCCCATCAAAAAGGAAATACAAGCCTTTTCACTCTTTCATTAGAGAAAGATGGGCTAAGCTAAAAAAGGACATCGTAGAGAAATAGAAAATGAAGTAGTTATTTCTTTAATACAACCTAAGAGAAGTAAGCTTAAGTAGTAAACATGTCTAATTATTAAATTTAACAACTGTAGCACATCCAGTGTAGTGTGCTTCAGTGAAAGTGTAGATTGGTAATGTTTCAGAATAAGTTTTCAACATCTTACCATCTCCAGTTATGACAATATATTGGTGAAAATCATATGAGACACTCATGACATCTAGTGATCATTTAATGTTGAAAATGAAAATTTTGCAGAATTCAAAACAAAATGACCAGATTATTATGAGAAAACAATTTTGTAAATCACGATGATTAGACAAAGAGAACAAGAATTTTTGATGAAGTCTATAAAGTTTAAAATTCACAAATATATATTACATATTGTATTCTATAAAATGAAATGATACTCTGATGCCTTGTATCTCCTTTGTATAAGTCCACTATGCTAAACACATGGCAGGTGCTCAAAACTTGAGTGAATTTAAAAACACAGCAAATCGAGTTACGTACCTTATATATTACAACCTCTGACATTCCATTTACTCTATAAACATTCACATTTGTATAAAGATATTACCTGTAAGGATAGCCATGGTACTTGGAACGAAATATTGAAAGTAGAAAACTGAAGAAGAATACCACCAGGCCTAATCCCACTAGGCAAATTACTAGAAAGAAACAGAAAATACCATTAGTATCTAGAAACATGCAAATGACAACCCAAATGTTTATATTTTTAACATGCATTCAGTTACAGTATACGTACATTTAGGTGTTCAAGGCAGATACAGGTCCAATAAACCAGATAATCCACAATACTGTATATTCCTTATTTCCCATTCTTAATGAAAATATACTATTTAGGGTATGAAAACAACAAAATGGACTGATTTAAGTCTTCTGGTGGCTTTCCTCTCCTATAGAGCTCCTACAAATACTAAAATGCCCCAGAGGGATCAAAACAAAATATGTGATAAACCACCACCTAGATTATCAGTCCCTGCATTACAAAGAGTTGGTTATATTAGCAGGGACATTGGCATTATCAGTAAATGTTATTTTCAGATGCCATCAGTAATAATTTTAGGTTATTGCCTCAATGAAAGCATATTACTTAGAAATAGTTGATTCCAGTGTACAGAAGGGCTAGGAATAAAAGCTTGGAGGATAAGAGAATGGTCTGAGCCAAGCAGGAGAAAACTCCCCTCAATAGCAAGTAATAGTGTCAAGGTGGTGGTTTATAAAGAAATAGAAGGCATGCATTATAGTAGAATATACAGTGGTCTAGGTTTTCAATATTGCTCTGTCCCAGAAAGTTATATTGGAAAAATTTTTTCATTTCCTTTTCATTATGGTTGGAAATATTTTACTCTAAAGCAGGTGAGTAATAAAATATGTAAGGTTTCTTTGCATA
Source organism: Mirza zaza (assembly GCA_008750895.1). NCBI lineage: Eukaryota > Metazoa > Chordata > Mammalia > Primates > Cheirogaleidae > Mirza > Mirza zaza. The sequence continues at coordinate 2,460 of VSMD01102396.1, read as the reverse complement.
TATATTTTGGTTATTAAACATGATTTATTGCTATTAAAATAATATCCTACATGTGCTTATAAAATTTAAATGCTTAAAATCTGAGCCAATTAAATATAGATATGTTCAATATATTTAAATAAATTTTCTTTATGTTCCACAAATTAGTAGATACTAGTGTTATTTCTTGATAAGAAATGCCTAAACATCTTTGAGGAATAAAAGGTTTGCACAATATTTACATTCTCATTAGTTTCGAGCAATTCTAAAACAAGATTAAAATCACTAAAGCAGAACAACACAAGGAAGACCAAACAGATCTTTATGCTTATATAATAAAGTATGATTTAAAAAATATTTTTCTAGCATATAAATGAAACCAGGTTACTTATAATCGTGGAAATCAGGGAATAGATAAGGTATGATGGCCTTGTCAAAATATGGTCTACAAATCTGCAGACCACTTCGTTAGGCTCTGCAGAAATATTCTGTAATTTTAAGTATAAATTGTGAAACATTGAGTATTGGAAGAAAATACCCCAGCAAGTAGATTTCCAAATATCACACAATGAAAAAGATCTTTTAAAAAAAATGATAGAACATCTGATTATGACACACACCAGGCCCTAGATATAGCATATTAACAACTTTGCTTACAACAATCTTGTTAAACCTAGAATGAATGACACAATGATTTAGTGTATACTTTTCTAAATCTGGCATTTTATCGAACACTTTTTCCTTTCCCTTTTAATTCCCTTTGCTGCCCTTAGCCTCTCTAGATTGTGTTCAATAGGAAATGAGGCTTGAAATACATGATCAAGGATAAGAATATATTTACTTGATTCTATGTAGTGAAACAAAATAATGCTATTCAAGTACTTGTATACAGGGAAGGGAGAAGGACTGTATGGGGTAAGGGGTTAGTAATTACTAAATGAACTATGGCTGCCCATATGAAAAGAAAATACCATAAGACAGAAGCATTCCGAAGTGAGCATTATTAATAATCACAATTGTGTCACATCAGAATCAAAAGGGAGTAATTTTAACATATATTTCCAAGGGATGTCTCCCTATCTCACACACAAATAAATGATGTGGGTTGGATGTTGAAGTTATTATAGAAACATTTATTGAGTGGGAAGTTGGAAGTACTGATTTTATAAACTCAGGATCAATACGAGATAAAATTTACCATGTATCTATTACCATCACTTACCTTAATGATAGGATATATATGATTACATTAAGATTATGTCCTCATAAACATGATGTCTCAATCCCAAGAACATCACATTCTTTCCTCAAAGGATATAAAATGATATTCAATGCTATGTACACAAAGTAATGCACTCATTTCTTCTGTAGTTTCTTTACAACCATGTATAGATAGCATCACAGGAAAACAGGATATTACAAAAATATTAAAACTGCATATTACACCCAAAACATTTCAACACCTAAGACTTCTAAATAAGTCTGGATTTTTATTTTACATGTCTTAGGAAATCATTAGTCTTTTTCAGATACCTATGCTCCTCATACATAAATTCTGGATTTTCAAAAGTTCAGAAATGCAAAGTGTAATGAGAAAAATTTTAATTATAGGTTTGTGGAGGTACAATCATATAGGATAACAACTGGATATTAATTATAGAAAGGTCTGTGCCAGGAAACATTAATTCTAAGACCTTCTCTCTCTTTTTGCTCTCAAAATTTGTTACTTAAGAAAACTTAATTTTTTCTTACTCAACTCTTTGAGAAGAATCATTCCACCAAAGGAAAGAATATAACTTTCTTAAGAACACAATGCTGGAACTTGATGGAGTTGCTAATTTGGGCCTATTAACAGAAAAGGCAAAGCTCCTTGAAAAGATAGTTTCAGGAGATGCTCCCTTTCTTAAATGTTGATAAAAAAGTTTGAAAGTAACTGGAAAGTAATATACACTTCAGAGTATAAAAGCTATGCAGAAACTTCTCCATCTAAGTCAGGCTCTTAGTGCATGCTTCATTCTCGTGGCACAGGGAACATATAATGTGCTAATAAGGCCGGGCGGCGGTGGCTCAACCCTGTAATCCTAGCTCTCTGGGAGGCTGAGGTGGGCGGATCGTTTGAGCTCAGGAGTTCGAGACCAGCCTGAGCAAGAGCGAGACCCCATCACTACTATAAATAGAAAGAAATTCATTGGCCAACTAATATATATAGAAAAAATTGGCCGGGCATGGTGGCGCATGCCTGTAGTCCCAGCTACTTGGGAGGCTGAGGCAGCAGGATTGCTTGAGCCCAGGAGTTTGAGGTTGCTGTGAGCTAGGCTGACGCCACGGCACTCACTCTAGCCTGGGCAATAAAGTGAGACTCTGTCTCAAAAAAAAAAAAAAAATGTGCTAATAAAATCTCTGAAGACTCTGCCCACAAAATTTTCCATCCTTCGCTGATGGCAGATATTACAATACAGACTATGGCTTCAGAAGAGAGGG
>VSMD01102392.1:0-38188 GCA_008750895.1 Mirza zaza | reverse complement strand
AATGTTTATAGCAGCACAATTCATAATTGCAAGGCTGTGGAAACAGCCCAAGTGCCCATCAATCCAAGAATGGATTAATAAAATGTGGTATATGTATACCATGGAGTACCATTCAGCTCTAAGAAACAACAGTGATATAGCACATCTTATATTTTCCTGGTTAGAGCTGGAACCCATACTACTAAGTGAAGTATCCCAAGAATGGAAAAACAAGCACCACATATACTCGCCAGCAAACTGGTATTAACTGAGCAGCACCTAAGTGGACACACAGGTACTACAGGTACTACACACAGGTAATAGGGTATTGGGCAGGGGGGAAGGGGGGAGGGGGCGGGTATATACATACACAATAAGTGAGATGTGCACCATCTGGGGGATGGTCATGCTGAAGACTCAGACTTGTGGGGGGAGGGGCGAAAGGGCATTTATTGAAACCTTAAAATCTGTACCCCCATAATATGCCGAAAGGAAAAATAAATAAACAATTGCAATTAAAAATAATAATAACAATTATAGGCCAGGCGCGGTGGCTCACGCCTGTAATCCTAGCTCTCTGGGAGGCCAAGGTGGGCGGATCGTTTGAGCTCAGGAGTTCGAGACCAGCCTGAGCAAGAGCGAGACCCCATCTCTACTATAAATAGAAAGAAATTAATTGGCCAACTAATATATATAGAAAAAATTAGCCGGGCATGGTGGCACATGCCTGTAGTCCCAGCTACTTGGGAGGCTGAGGCAGCAGGATTGCTTGAGCCCAGGAGTTTGAGGCTGCTGTGAGCTAGGCTGACGCCACAGCACTCACTCTAGCCTGGGCAACAAAGTGAGATTCTGTCTCAAAAAATAAAAATAAAAAAAATAATAATAACAATAATAAAAATATATATTAATGGGTACAACCTTCGCTCCCAGCGGTCAGAACCCCACGTGCGTGGAGAGACGCAGAGCCAGACGCACCCAAAGCCAACGGGCAGGCCCACACAGAAACCCAACTTCCAAACAGTGAACGAAACATTTTACTAAATTACCACTGTTACCTTCATTCCCTTAGGTCCTTGGATAGAAGTCAAATTTTAAAGACTTTATAAAGGAAAAGATACATTATTTTGAAAGGAAGTCAGGAATCCAAAAGGCTGGAAAGCTGAGGACCCCTGCGCCGCTTGTGCGGCCCTTGCAGACTCCCCCTCTATCGCCCCAACCGCAGGGCTCCGGCGCTAGCCGAGAGCATGTCTTCCTTACCTGACGTCTGTCTGCACTTCCTCCAGCCAAATGTGTGTCCGGCGCAGAACAGGGACTCCGCAGCTGCCGGTCTGCGTCACCTCCTGGCCCACCTCTGCCGGTGGCCTGCCCCCATTGCGCCAGCCCTTGCAGTCCACCTTCCTGATGTCAGCTCCACGTTAAGCTGGGCTGTCTGGTTGGCTACCTGATCCTAGGGCTCCTGAGGCTGGAACCACTGGCACAGCCCTGCCCCTGAGGCTGGCACCAGCTCCACTCCCCCAGCACACAGTCAAGGAATGAGCTCCTGTCCATGACATTTCAAATGGAAAGTTATCCTGGAGCCTGGAATGAAGAGCTTGAACTATGGGAATTCTGATAACTGTACCACAGTTGGTTCAGAAATCTCCCTTAGGAGCTCAAAAATTACTTCAAAGTAATCAGATTTAAAACCCTTATGTAAACTTGTAAAGATTTAAACAAACCAGACCAAGCGATTGCTGATTTATGTAAGTATAAGAATTCACGAATTCCATTCCAAATCCTTCGCAAAAGTGTGTGTGTATATAATATACGTATATGATATGTATATTTATAATATATCTGTCTCTATATATTATATCGTATACGTATGTTATATTTATAAATTAAATTGAGCCCTTTATGCTAAGGCGCAGGCATAAGCTGACCACAACTAGTTCAGGTGCAGAGAAGCCACAGTTTCTGGCATCTGTTATCTCAACAGCCCAGCTCCCGGGAGCGGGTCAAGCGTGGCCCGGCCGCCCCGCACTCAGCCCCGCGCAGAGCGAGGCGGGCCAGGGCCCAGCATAGCAAGCGGAAAAGCGGGCGTGCTCTGTGGGAAACACCCCATTCCCTTTGGAGAGAGTTTAGGAAATGTCGAGAAGACGACGCTGGCCAGTCCTATGGTCAAGACGTCCCAGCGACTCGAGGTGACAGCCCGAACCCCTGCGGACCTGGCAAACCAGGTCAGAGCTTCAGTAAAGGGCCCTGGCCAAGCAGCTCCACGCAAAGTGTGTGGACAAGCGCGCGAGAAGGCGGCCAGCGCCAGCCACGCTCTCCGCCGAAACCCCGCAGCACGCAGCTCCTGAGGGCTTCTCTCTCCTCCTGGAAAACAACTGCTCCTGCCCCAGCAGAGGTCCCAGCCGACCTCCACGTGAGGGGCACACCCTGGCCGGGACGGGCAGGGGGCAGGGCTCGAGACCACCGCAGCCCTTCTCCGGGGTGGTCTCATGGTCTCCCTCGTGCCCTGCCCCCAGCCCAGGCTGCCTGGGCCAGCTTGCTTCTGACTGCGAGTCTGCCCCTGCCTTACAGAGACACAGGCCACCTTCTGTCGCACAGGGCCCCTGAGGCTGCCGCCGCAAGGCCAGCCTGTCCGCTTTATGCCCGGCTCCGTCCCCAGCTCAGCTCTGGGTGCGCCTTCCTCTCTCCCTGCTCAGCCGCCGCCATTTTTCTGTGGTTCCGCCTCTCTCCACCTCCTGGTCTCTGCTCCCAGGCCTCCTGCCGTCCCCATCCTCTTAACAACCCACACTTTCACTTGGGAGGAGATAAACTTAGCTCCTTAAAAAGCTGCCATCCTCACTGTTCAGCTTCCCTCCTCGCCAGTGCCCTCGTTGCAGACAGTGCCGCCAGCGGCTCTTCTCCGGGAGCCTCCTGCAGGCCTGCCAGCGCAAACCGTGCGGAAGCCCCGCATGCCGGAAGGGCCCACAGACACTTCACGGCTGGAGCCAGCCCTCCACACCCACCTCTCCTCCCGCCCGGAATCACCCCGCGAGCTGCGGTCACTTTGAGGAGGAACACTTTTAAACAGAGTTTCAGCAATTCACTGTCATTCAAAGTTTGATTCTGTATCTGAACAAAGAACCGATGGGCAATTCTAAATTTAAAGCCTCCATTTACCAGGAAATGTATAGCACTGAAAATACTCAAGAAATACTTGTTCCAAGGACAAATGGATGGGTGGATGGATGGACGAGTGGCTGGATGAATGAACCCCGCACTACACTTTCTGGAGTGACCAGCATACCCTCACTCTGAGCTACAGCTCCAAGCGCAGTGCGTGTCCTTGAGCACTGTCGCCATCGCAAAAATTCCATTAGACAGTGTCGATACAGAGGCTGTGTTCAGTGGGACAAGAAAACACGAGGAAGCCATCTCGGATCCCTTCCATAGTAGTGGCATGCTCACACTGGTACCCTGGCTTTATCCCGACATGACCAGCGCTGCTCTAAATGAAACAGTCTGCCATCTGCATGGTGTAACGGCAAATCTACGTTCGATCTCTGTCCCCACTTCCTAGTACAGAGCTACTAACTCCCTGGGAATTTCCTGAGTGGATGGGGTGAGAAGAGCATCTATATTATTCGTAACAAGCCCCTTCCCACCATGACTGAGTTTTTGCTGATGAGGTGAGTCTTGGTGGGCCCTAGACAGCTCAGGATGGAGGCTGCTCACCAGAGGAACTCACCATGGGATTAGAGGGTTGTAACTTTCACCCCACAGCCTGACCTATCCTGAGTGGGGAGGGGACGGAAATGGAGTTCAATCGCCAATGGCCAATGATCGAATCAATCACGCCTGCGTAATGGGGCCTCCATCAAAACCCTAAATGATGGGTCTGGGGAGCTTCCTGGTGGCTGGGCACACTGAGGTGCTGGGAGGGTGACACACCGGAGATAGTGTGGGAGTTCCATGCCACACAGTCCTTGTCCTCATGCATCTCTTCTATTTGGCTGTTCCTGAATTGTATCCTTCCCAATAAACTCCCAAGCTCTGTGAGCCATTGTAGCAAGTTATGAAACCTGAGGAGGGGTCTTGGGAATCCCTAATTTGTAGCCAAACTGGGCCAAAGTGTGGGCACCCGGGGACCCACTTCTTGCACTGGGCATCTGGAATGAGGGGCGGTCTTGTGGGACTGAAGCCTCAATTTGTGGGGTCCGGGCTAATTCGGTTAGTGTCAGCGTTGAACTGAACCACTGGACACCCAGTTGGCACTGAAGAATCAGAGAATGGACCGGTGTGAGGAAAAACCTCTCGGTTCTAAATGAAGAATAGTCTGCAATTTTCCCCTTCAACAAAGAAGACTGTGGAGTGGCATTTTGGTTGCATTGTGGCTGTGAGAGGCTGCCTTCGCAGGCGGGGGAGGCATTTCTGTTTATGCACTGTCTGCAGAACACTTTGGAATCCTTCAGCAAGAAAGGTTCTATGTAAGTGCAAGGTGTTATTGCAAGGTGTTAACGTTTCCAAATGAACCTTTTCATTTAACTGTGTCAACCTCTGGATTAGCCGGTCTTAGCTCAATAGTTGCTGGGGTGGGCAGAACTAACGAGCTTTTGTTTAGAGTATTTATATGTCTGACCTGAGAATTATGAGAGATTTTTTCAATTTGAGCTGGGGCAAATTTTAAGCAAATTTGGCAAAAATGCCAAAAATATATGTATGTGTAGAACATAGAACCCTATTCTTAATTTCCTTTAAATGTAGGTAGAATTAAACCCAAAACTAATGATAATAATACTAAATATTTTTCCAGCATCTTTCTTTCAGAGCCCTTGAGACATGCACATGGGTTAGCTCACTCCACCCCAATGTCCTGGGCCTGGTCGCTCTGCTGGGTCACGTGGGCCTTGGGACAAGGGGACCTTCTGAGGTGTTGGCCTTGTGTTCTTCCCTCCAGATCTCCACGGAGAAGGAGGGAGCTGTTGACTTTGATCTCCCTGCATCTCCACGGCATAGACCGAACTCCCAGGTGTGACCCGCGCACTTACTTCTGGCAGCTCACAGACATGGTGGAAGCTTGAAGGTCACCCCAGAGTCCCCAGACACCCTCCTCTGACACGGCCCTCGGCCTCCCTCACGGCAGTGAGAGTCCCGGCATGTGAGATACAGGCGGGGCTCTCCTGAGAAATGGAACCAATAGGAGATGGATGGATAGATGGATGGATGATAGATGGGGGCAGAGAGAGATTTACTGTAAGAAAATGGTTTATGTTACTATGGAGCCTGGCAAGTCCAAAATCTGCAGAGCAATGTCCCAGCTTAAGTCCGATGGCTGGAAGCTGCTGTAGAACCAGGAAAAGATGAGGCCCCAGTTTGAGGGCCTCCAAGCGGGAGAATTCACTCTTACTTTGGGGAGGGTCAGCTTTTTTGTTCTATTCAAATCCTAAACAGATTGAGTAAGTCCCACCCACCTGAGGGAGAGCCATCTGCTTTCCTCAGTCTACTGGTTCAAATTTTAATCTCACCCAAGAATACTGACCATCGGGGCAGCTCCTGGCCCAGTCCAGTTGCCACCACGGGAAACTAGCCAGCAACCGTGGCACACGTGGGACAGGAGGGCTGTCTAAGAGGAGCACTCGGTCCTCCAGCAGCCCTCTCCTTTGGTGGAACCCAGTTTTCTCAGCCCTTCCACTAACGGTCAGAGGAGCTGCCAGCCCTGGCAGGGCCCAGCTGGCGGGGCCAGCTGCAGGTCCCCGTGCAGCCTCCACTCCGACGGGCAGGGACCACTGTGTGCAAACGCTGGGGCTGTGGTCAGCGCCACCGAGGGCCAGTTTCACTGCCTAACTGCAGGCAGGGTATCACAGCCTCCGGCTTGTGCTGCCAGTGTCCTCTGCAGCCATCTCCACCTGGAATGGCTCTCCCCTAGGACTCTCTCGCAACCAGCTCCTGGGGAAGTGTACCTGCCTGCCTGTCCCATTGGGAGGGACCTTTGACCCCTGTGTTCTAGTCAGAACACAAAGCCTGGGGCCTCAGGAGTCACAGAAGTCACAAAGGCCCAGAGAGTGAGCACCTCGACCAAGATCACTCAGAGAGCCCAAGACCTGCTCTAGCCCAAGGCAGCACGTCCATAACGCCGCGTGGGGTTTCTCTCTTCCTCAGGCTTTCCTACTTCCGCTCTCGGGAGCCCCACGCTGGTGCAGGCACTGGGGCTTCCATTTCTTCTGCGCCTCCCTGCTGCGGCCCTGACCTGCTAGAGGCAGGGAGGGCGCCTTGCTGCATCTCCCCATGGGGCATATTTGCAAGTTCTCCCCCCAGCCCCACCCCTTAATGACAGGAGCATCCCCGGGCCTCAGGAACATCAGGGGTACGGCCCGCACACCCCAACGCTCCCCTCCTCGCTGAGGCCCGGCAGACACCAACCGTGCACTAGGCATGATTCTAAGTGTTCCCACTCAAACCCGTGCCATCCTTCTCTGGCGTCCTGCGAAACTAGCACTTCGGGAGAAAAGGGCCCTAATTTGTAGAGCTTGCTCATCTCTGTGCTGTAAACACTCCCATGGGGCTGATCTCAAGCCACCAAAGGTTTCATCACCAGGTGGCAGAGTTTCTGACTATTCGACAGCCCACCCTCCGGCCAAGTCCGGCCAGTCCAGCACGGGGTGGTGTCTCATGCCACATTCGATCCAAATACATCCAGGAGCTGACCGTGTCTCAGGACCACCCCTGCTACTTCCCAGGTCTGACCACCACGGTCTCTCACCTGGCCTGTCACAACAGCCTCCTCGTCAGCCCCTGATCAGCCTTCGTCCCTTCTAACCTTCTCAGCAGAAGTCAGAGCCTGCACTCCTGTGCTCAAAGCCATCGTCCCCAGGGCGGCAGCTCGAGTGCTCACGTGTCCTACGAGCTCACTGGAATCAGGGCCAGCCCCTCCGACCCGGCTCGGCTCTCTCCCTGGTCCCTCCTCCACCACACTCCGCACACGCCAGCGCGCTCCTGCCGGGCCGGGCAGGGCTGGCTCCGCGGCCGCCCTGCCTTCCCTGCGATGGACTCTGCTCAGAGGGGCTCCCGGACCCTCCCACCTGCGCTCCCTCTGCCGTGTCCTCCCCGTTTACGGACTGCCCGGTGCCTGGGCCGGCCGGGCCGCCTCTGCACCTGCGCATCCCCTGGGCCCCAGCCCGCGTGGAAGCCCTCGGCCGCGGCACAAACACAGGCTGCAGGTAGAACCTTTGCATCCCGTCATCCAGCTAATCACTTCAAGTAAAAACAGAAACATGGAAAGCTGTCCAAATGTGCCACAGCAGAAAGAATTCTCATTGGCCTGCTGTTTCTAGCCAGGGCACAGAAGAAAACAGCCACCTCCTCCGTTAGCGACAAGGCGCACTCACGAGGAGACAGCCACACACCCTCTGGAGGACTCAGGGAGGGCTGCCCTCATCGGAGGAGCCTGAGCTCAGAAACGGGAAGAGACCGGCCCTGGATGCAGCAGCAGTCTCCCTCGGTAACAAGAGCTCTCGGGCTCACTGCACAAGCAAAAATGCGCAACCTGCTATTTTATTTTTATCCTCTTTCTTCTAGGCATCCTAGAGTGTTCTGTGCTTTCTAATATAGCTGGAGTATAACAAATGGATTAATTTAGGTTGTCATGCCTCCTGCACAAATTACCATTTCCAGTAAGAACTGCAGTGAGTTTGTTATACATAGTAGGAGTGAATATTAAAACATATTTCCAAATGGTCCTTCCAGACGTTACTCCCGGGCCTCTCCCATGGGCCACGTGCCCCTGGCAGTTGTGTAGTGTTAGTGACGGGTTCCAAGGCTCCGCTGCTCCATTGGCTAGGGTCCCTGGGGACCTGCCCGGTCCCCGAGTCTGAAGCCAGCATGGAGCCCCGCGCAGCCGCCTCCCGGGCCTCCCAGACCTGGTGTGGAAAAGGGCTTCCTGTGCCCATTGCTGGCTCCTCATTCAGTTTCCTTTTTCACTGCGTGGAAGCAGGCCTACCGGCCTCAGGGCACAGACGGGGGCTTGCGGCCACGGTGCCAGCGCAGAGCACGTGCGGGAAGGTGGCACGCGGCGCACGGGGACTCGAGGCCCTGCTCCCCGCTCCGAGCGCCCTGCTCGCCCGGCGCCGCCCGCGAGACAGGTGCCTGAAGGTGAGCTGCCTCGATGGCCTGTGCCCTGCGCCTTGAGCCTGGCGAGGGCCCGCCGGCCTGCTGCCAGCGCTCCAGGTGCAGCATGGATTGAAGGCGGTGACATCTAGTGGCCCTAGACGCCATGTAACCTAATAAATACATAATTTTAATGCAAAGGGAGCAGGGAAAGAAATTTAGAGAACACGCTACATGTAGCCTCAGCAAGCTAGACATTTCCAAAGGGCATGAAGAAAAAGGCTCAGGTGGGCCCTATCTGCACGTCGCTTTGTCTCTCACGCCCAGAACCTGCTTTGTCTGGCGTCGCCGCAGCACTACTGCTGGAACAGCTCCGCCCCAGGCAGGTGGTGTCAGCGCGCAGGGCCGAGGCTGGGAGTCCCGCAGGCCCCGGCACGCAGGAAGGACTTGCGCTCATACAGCAAGTGGAGGGGATGATTAGCCATCACTCATCAGGCTGGGGGCGCTTCATTTTTCTCAGATGACAAGCACTGCATTTTGTAACTCAGGGGACCCTCCCTATACTGGCCGGCATTTATTTCCAAGTGCAGTTGCCAGGAATCTGTTAGAGATAACGAGGGAGGCTGCACCTTCAGCCTCGACAAAGTCACAATATTGACTAAAAAGGCAGAAATAGAATTGGAATCTTTGAGTACAGGCTTCATGCGGCCTACATTTCCAAAGAGTTTTATGACTCGGGTGTGCCAGAAAGTTTAGATACACTTTCCCAGTTACCACATAGAGAATTCTTGATACTTCTCCATATGGATAAGAATATTCATCACATAGTTTATAATTCAAACAGAAAAGTCAGGGAAGATTGAAAACTCCTGTTTGTTAACTACCGGCTCACTATGTGGCTTATGCATACTTGGCGTGTTGGAATCAGAGTGAACGCCGTGCAGTGAACGTGAAACTCCTGCATCCACACACGACGAAGCCATGTCTTAGGGAAGGCTGGTATTTGCATCTATGAACTGACCTACTTATGCTTGAAAGTAGATGGTGTTCTGACCCCAAGTCTTCTCGATCTCGATTTTGAGGCGTGTTGGTCTTAGGAAGGGAACAAGGGGTCTCTGTGGGATGCCTGGCACCCTCCAATTCCCCATGGCCGGAGCACCCTACAACCAGCTACCAGGGATTATTTTCTAAATCATTCTAAAATTGACTACTGGTCTGTGTGTATTTAGTCACAAACCTACCAGCAATGAGCATATCAAACTATTTCATACTAAAATATTAGGTAATGGTAAGAATCTGTCTTTAATTATGGAAGAAAAAAGACAAAAGTAACTCAGAAAAATGTGCCTTCCTGAAGACAGGACCAATAATGAGTTTCCATTTATCACCTCCCCTGAGGTTATCAGTGAGCAAAGAGAACAAAGTCTGTCTGTGGCCTTCGTGACCAACATCTCATGGATCTCAGCTCAGCTCTCCCCACTCCCAGCCAGCCACCTCGCTGGTACCAACCGGTGAGCGGGTTCATGGCACGGGTGCCTGGTGGTGGCTGCCTGCCTGCGCACTGCCACCCGGACAGTGGCAGGGCATGCCACACACACACCCTGCCAGGCGGGACCACCAGTCCTGGGTGAGAAGCACGGCAGCTAACCCAGAGGGGAGGGCTTGTTAAGGGGCACATAGAGCTTTCCTAAGGGAACCATTACCATTTTGAGCAAAGTGGTTAAGTCATACCTCAGCTTAACAAAGAGGATGTGCTCCAAACAGTCTGCTGAGCTCAGATCCAGGGTGGTACAGGTCACAAACGGCTGCTTTAGGATGGGGAGTCACATTGGGGTCACACGGTGACCCTCAGCAGGGCACTTTCCACTGTCTGTCCTCTCCAGATGAGCCTTGACTCCCTGGTCCAGCCCATCTCCCATGTACAGCTGCTAGCATGGACCCTTCCTGCTCTGTGGAGACCCGGGCACCTTCACGTGGCTAAGAAGAGTTGTATTCATACAGGAGCATAGGTCATCCCACTGCACTCAGCCTTTGGCCTCTGGAAAGTCTCCCAGGGCTGAGAAATATCTGTGTGTGCATTTCCCTCTGATGTAAAAGCAGCCATCACCATCTCAGGACGGAAGGGTCCCAGAGACCACTTCGAAGGAACTGGCGAGTGAGCAGGAGGAAAGCGCCACAGGCGGACTGCGGGAGGGCATCCTGCAGAGCGTCCCTCGTCCGAAGACTCAGCCTCCACACACACCATCGCACACTCACACACAGTCAGCCACACTCACACACCCCTACACACACACACAGTCCTAGAACATCGACTGAAACATGACTCGGAAGCTTTGCCACACAGTGACTCGCCAGCGTCCATCCTGCAGCACCCGGCTCCCGGGGAGGTCTTCCTCACCAGCCCTGGCCCGGGGCTCGTCCTGCCCGCTGATGAGGTCGTGTCCAGCGCAGGGTGGCCCGTCTCCCCAGGCTCTAACCCCAGGCACTGACGGCTCCCTGCCCACGTCCTCTTTGGCTCCAGGGTCTGCTGGCATGGTTCCCCCCACCAGGGAAACCCACCGTCCCAGGACCCGCCATCCGTGCAGACCACATCTTGCCGCACACCTGTGGGCACACTGTGTCCTCTGGCTGCTGTGTCTGTTGTCCAAAGGCGTAGCACTCTTGAAGGCAGGGGTGGACACTGCCCTGTGCGTAGACCCAGGCAGCTGCCTCAATCAAACCTGCTTTTCCCTTTCTCCCAGTGGGAAAGTCGGAGACCGTGCTGTTTCAATCCATGCTAGCACACATCAAAGCCACTTCTGAATGGGAAAAGGAAAAGACAAACTTCTATCTAAGATTACTAAGATTACTCTCTTAACCACTTCCTTGCTTTCTGGAATTTGTTTCAACTCCACTCTGGTTGGAACGAATATTTATAAATATTAAAATATTTGTGTATATTTGTATATATGCGTATTTAATGCCCCAATCCCTAACATACATCTAGACCATTTTGTGGCCTGGTATTGTTAATACTTCTATCTCCCACCCATTCCCACCCCACCTCAAATACTCTGCGCACACGCACAGGCACGTGCACACACCCACGTGCATGCACACGCATGAAAGCAGCCCCGTGTGCATGTGCACATACATGCACGCTCACAGACACGTGCACGCATGTGCACACCGCGACCATCAGCACGCCGGCAACTCTAGGCAGCCCCTCTTCACGGGCTCCTTACCACCCTCCTTCACCACCTAAGTCTGCCAGGCCCATTCCCTCAGACCTCTCTAGGCTAGGCGAATGTGATAAATTACGATAAAAATGTTAGTAATCTTATTTGTTATGTATTTCAAATAAATTGGTAATCGGTGTTAATAGGGCCCCGGAAACCTCGAACTTAAAGGCTTAGGTAGAAAGGGAGTTCCCGGCCCAAAGGAGGCCCTCGGAGGCAGAACGTCCTGAGACGCTCCCCGCGTCGCGACCACGCCGCGGAGGTGCTGCCAGGAGGCCCGGCCGAGCCGAGCTCGGTCTGCGCCCCACAAGGACTCGTGCACTCAGCTGCTCAGCGGGAGCGTGAGAGAGAAACTCAGCGCCCGCCACGCCGGCACTGGAGCAGGCGGGCGGCTCAGGGGGAAGCAAGAAGCCTCCCTGCCAGTGGAAAAACCTACCTGCGGCCTTCGTGATTTAGTAGGTGCCAGTCTAACCTGAAATAATAAATACCATTATGATGTCACTGTCTCACTGCTCATTTCTAGAGACTCTGGACCTTTCTTCCAAAAACACGAGCTTATGAATAGGGCTCTGTGCCTCCACGTTGCTCACAGGCCAGCGAGGGCGTGGTGGCCAGGCCGGGACAGGCCTTGCGAGACCCTCCCCGGCAGACCGCGACAGCCAGTTGGCCCTCCTGCCACTGAGCACGACTCAGACTGCAGCATGCCAAGCCTGGACCTCAGCCTCGCCACACCGGCTGCACGGCTGCCGCCAGAGCCCGCCCCAGCGCACGGCCTGGAAGAGAAAGTCCCCTCCGTCCCACTGCACGGCAGTGACTCAGAGTCATGTGGCCTGCTCTCGCCTCCCTTTTTCTGAATGCGTGCGTGTTCCATGGAAAGTAGCTGGGATAAATACCAAAGCTACATTTCTGATTGACAGTCGCCGCTTTCAAGAAACGTATCTTTTGGATCACACAATAAGGGGAGTGGAAAATGTCAGAACTTCTTGGGGAAGAGAAGAAGAGAAAAGCACCTACTAGCGAATACCATTAACTGGCTCACCGGCCATACCTGAGAGGACAGAACCAGCCCAAGGCGCCCGCGGTGTGCACCGGCTGCACGTCCAAGCCAGCAGCACTCCTGCCCTCGCCACCTGACGGAAGAGGCCTAGAGCTGCGCAAGGAGCATGGCAAACGTGTGTGCAGAACACGTCACTCTCTTCCCTGCCCACCTGGTTAAGAGTTTTTGAGAGAAAACCCCCGTGGACAGGTGGCTCCTCGCCTGACCTGCCCAGACCCTCTGGGTGCTCTTTATAAAACCAACATCAGCCTCCCCACACCTCCCAGTGGAACATGCTGCTTCCCCGGCTCCACTGAGGCATGACCGACAAATAAAAACTGTATATATTTAAGGCATATAGCCTGATTATTTGATATATGAGTATTTGTGCAAAGATTTCCACAATCAAGCTAATTAACACACCCATCATGTTACACCATTATTGTGTGTGCGTGTGTGTGTGCGTGTGTGTGTGTGTGTGTGTGTGTGTGTGGCAGGAACATTGCGGTCTACTCGCTTAGCAAATTTCAAGTATATAATACAGTGTTATTAACTACAGTTACCATGATGTCCATTAGATCCCCTGAACTTATTCATCTTACAACAGAAAGTTTGTGCCCTTGAACCAACACGTCCCCGTTCCCCCCTCCCCGATCCCTGGTAACCACCATTCTGTCTGTTTCTATGAGCTCAACATTTTTAGATTCTACATATAAGTGAAGCCATTTAGTGTTTCTCTTTCTGTGTCTGGTTACTTAGCATAGTGTCCTGCAGGTTCATCCGTGCTGTTGGCAAATGGCAGGGCTTCACTTTCACGGCCGAGTAATATTCCATGGGGTGTGTGCATTTTCTTTATCCATTCGTCAACTTATGGACATGTAGGTTGTTTCCATGTCTTGTCTGTTGTTACTTATGCTTCAATGAACGTGGGAGTGCAGATATCTCTTTGACATACTGACTGCCTTTCCTGTGGATATGTACCAAGGGGTGGGAATACCAAATCATCATATGGTAGCTATAATTTTAATTTTTTGAGGAAACTCTGTATCTTTTTTCATAATAGCTATAATAATTTACATTCCCACCAAAAGTGTACCCTTTTCTCCAAATCCTCACTAACACTTGTTATCTCTTGTCTTTTTAATAATAGTCATCCTAACAGGAATGAGGTGATATCTCATTGTGGTTTTGATTTGCATTTTCCTGATGACTAGTGATGATGAGCACCTTTTCATATACATGTTTGCCATTTGTGTGTCTTCTTTGGAAAAATGTCTATGCAGGTCTTTTATCTATTTTTTAATCAAGTTTTTTGGGGTTTTTTGCTGTTGAGTTGTATGAATTCCTTATATATTTTGGATATTGACCCCTTACTAGTTTACTATTCTCCTATTCTGTAGGTTGTCTTTTCATTTTGTTCATTGTTTACTATGCAGAAACTTTTTATTTTGATGTAATCCATTTGCCTATTTTTGCTTTTGTGGCCTGTGCTTTTGGTGTGACACCCAAAAAATCATTGCCAAGACCAACGTCGAGGAGCTTTTTTTGTATGTTGTCTTTTAGGAGTCTTATGGCTTCAGGTTATACATTTAAATCGTTTAGTCCATTTCAAGCTATTTTTGTGTATGGTGAAAGATAAGAGCCCAATTTCTTCTTTTCCATGTGGATATCCAGGACCCCCAGTACAATTGAAGAGACTATCCTCTCCCTATAGTGTCTTCTTAGTGCCCTTGTCAAAGATTAGCTGACCATATCTGTGTTTATTTCTGGGCTATTTTGTTCCATTGGTCTATGTGTCTGTTTTTATGCTAGTCCCATGCTCTTAATTACTATAGCTTTATAATGTAGTTTGAAATCATCAAGTATGATGCCATCAGCTTTGTTCTTCTTATTCAAGATTGCTTTAGCTATCAGAGTCTTTTGTTGTTCCACATTAATTTTAGGATTGTTTTTTCTATTTCTGTGAAAAAATGCCATTGGAATTTTATAGGGATTTAGTTGAATATGTAGATTATTTGAGGTAGTATGGACATTTTAACAATATTAATTCTTCCACTCCATGAATACAGGATGTCTTTTCACTTATTCATGTTTTCTTCCATTTCTTTCATTAATTTATATAATAGTTTTCAATATACAGATCTTTCACCTCCTTGGTTAAATTTATTCCTAAATGCTTTATTCTTTTTTATTAATGTGTTATTGTAAACAGGCTTGTTTTGTAACTTTCTTTTTGGATAGTCACTGATAATATGTAGAAATGTAACTGATTTTTTTTGATGTTGATTTTGTATCCTGCAACTTTACTGATCTGTTGATTAGTTCTCACAGTTTTTTGGTAGAGTTTTTGGGTTTTATAAATATAAGATCATGACATCTACAAGCAGAGACAATTGAACTTCTTCCTTTACAATTTGGATATGTCTTTTTCTTAGCTAATTGCTCGGGCTAGAATTTCCAGTACCATCTGGAAGAGAAGTAGTGAGAATGAGCATCTTGCTCTCGATCTTAGAGGTATTGCACACGTCGAGCTGCCATTCTGCATCCCAAGGATAAATCCCACTTCTTCATAGTGTGTGATTCCTTTAATGTGCTGCTGAATTCAGTTTGCTAGTATTTTGTTGAAAATTTTTGCATAGATGTTCATCAGGAATATCGGCCTGTCATTTTCTTTTCTTGTGTCCTTATGTGACTTTAATATTCATGGAAATGCTGGCCTCATAAAATGAGTTTGGAAATGTTCCCTCTCCTTTTCAAATCTTTGGAAGATTTTGAGAAGAATTGGTACCAGCTCTTTAAATGTTTGGTAGAATCCACCAGTGATGCCATCTGTTCCTGGGCTTTTCTTGGTTGGGAGGTATTTGATTACTGATTCAATCTCCTTACTAGTTATGGGTCCGTTCAATTCTCTATTTCTTCATGATTCAGTTTTGGTAGATTCTATGTTTCTAGGAATTTATCCATTTCTTCTAGGTTATTCATTTGGTTGGAGTATAATTGTTCATAGTAGTCTCTGAGGATCCTTTGTATTTCTGTGATATTAATTGTAATGTCTCCTCTTTCATTTATGATTTTACTTGAGTCATCTCTTTTTCCTTAGTCTAGCTAAAGGTTTATCAATTTTGTCGATCTCTTCAAAAAATCAACTCAGTTTTGTTGCTCTTTTCAATTGTCTTTCTGGCCTCTATTTCATTTATTTCTGCAGAGTTTTATTATTCCCTTCCTTCTGCTAACTTTGGGGTTTTGTTGGTCCTCCTTTTTCCAGTTCCTTGAAGTGTAAAGTTAAGTTGTTTCAGTGAGATGCTTCTTTTTTCTTAATGTAGGTGTTTATAGTTATACACTTCCCTTCTAGAACTGCTGTTGCTACATGCTGTGAGTTTCCACTGTGCAGACAGATGGGTCCCCAGTCCCTGGGTAGACAGCACTGCTCCCGGCGGGCTGAGAGGGGCCGTAGCTGAGCCTCTTGCTGCTCACCATCCACAGCTGCGCTGGGGACCTGCTGAGAGCCTAAAGGTGGCCGTGGCTCCTGCGGGCCCCTTGCCGGGCAGATGGTGCTAATGGCAGTATGGAGGCCAAGCAGGGCTGGGCCCAGTCCTCAGAGGGACAGGCTGTGTCCAGTCTGTAGCCGGGATCGCTGTGGGCGGATATCTGGCTGCAGCTGTGCCTTCTCAGAATGGCCTCCTCAGTCTCGGGCTCCACCAGGGTTTTGCAGCCTCCTACCTGGATCCTAAAGCTCCTACAGAGGCACTTTCATTGGTGGATGGCCACCAAATTATTTTTGCTGTGGGGGCATACTGGTGGGGGACCTCCTGTCCTCCACCTTGCTGATGTCACGCTCCTCCAATGATTCATCCTTAATTTTGCCTGGGGTCGGCGGGCCTGGGACTGTGGCACCACATGACTCCTCCTTGTGGCCACACTGCCCACCCTTCCGCTGTGCATGCGGCAGCCTCACCCCAGGGCTTCCTAAAGTCCCTAGATTGACACCAGCCTTTCTCAGGGGTCCTCCAATCTTATCTGCCCCGTTTCAGGGGTTCTCTTGCATAAATTAAATTATAAACAATGTGCAACCAGCCTCTCGATTGCCCTCCTTAACCAATCTGCATGTGCCTCAGAAAGCTCCACAGCACATATCTGCAGCTGGATCAATAGGGCATTTAAAGCATTCCTTGAAAATTCAGGCATTAAATCCTTGCTAAGGAAAATAACTCTATAGTCATAAAATCATTTGTATGGGAAAATTAGATTTGACTTATATCACTTCCTCTTACAAAATTTCTTCCAAGAGCATAGCCTGCCACATATTTGAAAACTAGCCTTTTGCTTTCCTCACCTCTTAGTCTTCTACCATTTAAGTTCTTGAAGGTGTTTCTAAGCATTACAGCTATTATGAGAAGTAAAAAATATTAAAAATTAACACTAAGGATAAAAAAAACCCCACACAATTAAAGAGACCACTTTCCCAAATCCACTGGCTTACATCTCTGAGATGGAAGTGAAAATCCCTTAGGAGGTGGAAAAACAACTGTACCATATGTACAACTCCCACGTTCCAAAATAAAATTCAAGTTACAACAGAGACTATTAAATATTTTTCATTATCACCATTCTTATCATTAATAACATTCAATTTGGTTTTCTTCCATGTGGTGATTCTTAAAATGCAATTTGGAACTACTATTAAATTTATTTCCTTTATTTTAATGAATGTGTTTGTTTTGTGCTTCTACCCAGAGGCAAAATGATTGAGAGGAGTTTTATTTTATAAACAAACAGGAGGTTCATAGATTGTCAAGTACTGATGCTGAAACTTGTTCAGGGAAATTGGCCTGGCCTCAGGCAGGTGGTCAGCTCCAGACTTGCCCATATGCACCTGAAATCTTGATGGGCGAAAGTACAAACCATGCAGATGATAAAGTGAAGTGCACAAGACCCCATATGTGCACTTATTTATGCACTTGACTTACACACAGTTTTTAAGTATAGATAATTTCCAAGTTAGGACCTTGTTTCTATTTTGTTATAGAGATGGGGTCCCATTATGTTGCCCAGGCTAGACTCAAACTCCTGGGCTCAAGAGATCTCCCCACCTTGGCCTCCCGAGCAGCTGGGACTACCGGTATGCACCACCATGGCAGACTCAGGATCTTATTTCTTAATAACATATATGGTGAAAAGGAAAGAGAAAGTTCTAGAGTTCCAAGGATAAATATTTTACTACATTCAAGACCTCTCCCTTGACAAGATCTAGTCCTATCAGCTTTAGAATAACTCCTTATTTAGAAAGTATTTCTTTCAATTGCTTTGGGGTCGGTAATGCACATTCTCTAACTTCTTCCTACCTGGGAGGTTCCCTTGGAAAATGTAATATTTTCACCTTTGATGCCCTGAAGCCCAGTAAGTGATGCACCTGTTTCACATCCCACATTATTCCCTAAGTGCTGGCAGCAGCAGGATAATTGCGAGTGGGTTGTACAAGCGAGCTGCGCCACCTGGGCTGCCACAAGGACAGCTGGCCTGCATGGGCGCCCTCTGCTGGTTGATGAAGGTGCCAGGAGTCCACAAAGAATACTACTGGTGTGAATTCTTAACAAGAAACTTCTATGAAAATAAATCAAATACAAAATCGCCAAAAATGTCAAGACCTGTGGAGAGCCTGGGATCTACTTTTACCCTCCTTACAAGCAAATAAGTTAGTTTGTTTCTCTTTCATGGATGCTGGCAGAAGATACGAGACACCTGGATCAAAGACACAGGATTTATTGCTCTGGACACGGCATGCATGTGCTGGTTCTCCTTCTCCTGAAATCTTGCAGGCTGACATGGAGGGACCCAGATGTAGCATTACATGCAGTGGGTTTGTGTCATATCTGAGGAACACTGAGCTTGGGGGACCCACCACTGTTACAGCAAACAGTAAGCAAGCCCATTCTTTTTCTTAGAGGGAGACCTTAACCCATTCCTCAAGGTTGTTTGCTGTACATACAGCCCTGAGAAATGGCCTGGATAAAGAGCAATCAGGCCTGGCATTCTTGGAATACCCAGCAAGATTTGTAGGGTGCAAGAATCCAATAAAGACATCTAGATTATTATTGCGCATAATTTAAAGTATCAACTTCATTAAAATTATTACAGAATTTCTTCTTGCTTTTTGTCGATGATTTCTTTTTTAACTTTTCCGCCATACTGTAGGTTAAAACTATTTCTGTCTAAAACAAGAAGTAAAAACTTCACTTTTATCAAATAGTATTTGGTCCACTTGGTTGAATTATAAATAAGGATAAATGAGAACTAATATTTCAGAGTTTGGAATTTTTGAAAAATAAAATCACCATGATGTGTGAGGTTCCTTGTCTATACATGAATACTTTCCAGAGTCTTTTTTGAAATACTCAGGGCTATAGAATTTTAAATGGGACAGAGTATTATAGAATGGCAGAAATCCACAGATAAGCCCTTAAACTTACAGCATCACAGAATTTAAAGCCTCGGGGTTAGACAGAAACCAATTATAATATTTTGACAGCTGGCTTTTATGTTCTTATTTAGCATTAGCCAAAAATCTTGTACCACCACAGTGTAACAGCATTAAATCAAAAAGTGGTCAGGTTTCCACTATTGCTATAAACATTTCTGCCTTGCATTTACAGAACACTTGACTGTTTCTAAAGTGTTTTCACACTTTCTCTCCTTTGTACCTGACTTTTACTGCGAAGTTTGGGTAGAAAAGATTTCCTGATCCCCTTTCATCATTGAGGAAACTGCCGGCGCGGCATCCTGAAGCGCATGTGCGCTTGGCCTTCCAGGCACCCCGCCCCGCCTCTGCCCTGCGTCAGCTGGGAGGCTGCAGGCGCCAGCAGCAGAAAACCTTACTCATACCTACTTAAGCTGCAAGGAATTTATGGGCTCTCCTGATTGAAAGAGTCCAGGGCAGGGTCAGGCTTCTAGTGAGGCTTGATGAGGGCACCATCTGTGTCCTGCCGTCCTCGTCTGCTTCCTCCTGGGCCGACTGGCCTCGTTGTAGCAAATTGCCCGCAGGGGCTCCACATCCAGCACCCACCCACGGATCACTCAGGTTCAAAGCGATGTTCTTTTCTCAACCATCAAAGAACATTCTTCAGCATCCTTCTAATGAGGCCAACCTAAACCAGTCCTTTCAGCCGGGGATTGTCAAAGATGCGAAACGACGGCCCTGTGCTACACTGATGTCCATGACTTTGATATCTCGAAAGTATTCACCCTGCAACACTTATTCTGCAAGATGCTTTATATGGACAACTTGTTCCGCTTTCACTGTCTCTGAGGCCACGGGATAAATGCAATGCTTTATATAAATTATTTATTTTCCACAACCTTACAATAACCATATAAGGCAGGTGCTATTATTACATTATACTCCTTTTATAGATGAGGAAGCTGAGGCTTAGCGGGGTTAAATAACTTGTCCAGGGCCACGCCGCTCATAGGCCGGAGACCCCGGCTTCAAGCAGACAGGCCGGCCCCAGAGCCTGCACGCTCGTCCACCACGCCAAGCCACTGCCACAGGAGAGGGAGGAACTCGAGTCCCAGGGCTACGCAAATTTGGGAGACTCTCGCCATGCACCTTAGGATAGGAATATTCTGAGAAATCCTGTAGTAAAGAAACTCCTTTAACTTGTTTACTCAACGTTTCCCAAACTCAGATTGCTATAGAGCTTTTCTTGCCTGACACGTCCAGAGACCAGCCTCCCATCCACTAACCTGTCTTCGGTGAGTTGCTCTGTCATAAGCCACACTAAAAGGCACGACCAATAAGCTCCTTTCCTCGGAGAAGCTTGTTTTCCTCGCTGAGCTCTGCCCGGCACGGCCGGCCTGGGCTCGGGGCGCCACCGTGCCGCTCGCCCGCCCGCCCGCCCCGTGCTGATTTATGGCGCCCGCGCGCACAGGGAGCTGCGTGCGGAGGAGACCGGCCTCGGCGGCGGCGGCGGCGGCGGCGTCGCCTCTGTGTCTGGCACTTTTCTCAGTGAGAGTGTTGAAACATTGAACAAAATGAGTATTGGCAGCACTGACACTTGCAGTCCCAACGGTTTGGAGAATTACACAGGAGCACTCAGCTTTCAGTAAATCAGGGAACAGTTTGTCCTTGCAGATATTCCTCCTTAGGGAGGGACAGGGAGAGGCTGGCCATCAGCGGCTCTGGGCCCTTGGGCGGCGGAGGCGCCCCGTCCAGACCCGGTCGGTCCTGGGCATGCGCAGCAGCGCGCCCCCAAACGCCCCGGCGGGCCGAGGAGCCGGCTCCGGCAGAGGCGTGTTCACTTCCTCGCGTTTTCTTCACGTCTCGTCCGCAAAGTCCCCCCCCACTCGGTCCTTCACTGCCCTTCTGGGCCATTTGCTGCCCTGGTACCAGCCTCAGGCCGCTTGCTTTTCCAAGCGCGCAGCTGGAAAGCGGCTGTTTCCATTCCAGTCAGAGCCGGGGCCTGGAAGAGGCCCGGCTCCCGGCCGGCCCGGCGCGCAGCGTCCCGGGGCCTCTGCGCCTCAGGCAGCCGTCCGCGGCCGCTGGACGGGGCACTCCGCGTCCCTCCCGGCGTGGCGTGCCGAGAGCCCCTGGCGCGCCCGCTCTGCCTCCCGGAGACGCATCTCAAGTCTGGCGCCTGCCGGGAACCGAGCGGCGGCAGGGAGCGGCGGCGTGGAGGCCCGCCAGCCGCCTGAGGTCGCTGCCGTGGCGCGGGGACTCGGACCGGAGCGCCCGGGCTCGCCGGCAGTCACTGTCCTGGGAAGGCGAGCGTTTGTTCTAGGGAAATGAATAAGCAGTTCCTTTCAGGACGTGCTGGAAGACGCCCCGAGCCCAGGTGCAAAGAGCTGGAGCACCTGTGTGGGGCCGGGGCTCCTCCCCGGCGGGGCGCACGCCGCCGCGCTCTCCACCCCGCAGGGCCTCGCCACCCTCCGCTCGGCCCCTTCCACACTTCATGAATCCCGCCCGCCCGGGACGCCAGCGCCGGGGCGGGCTCTCGGCGCCCCCTCGCGCGGCGCGGCCCGGGACCAGCGTGGGGTCGGGCGGGCAGGCGCTGCCCTCACCGGCGCCCCAAAGCCAGGCTCGCCTCTCTGCTTCTTTCCCCGGAGCCGTCGGCAGATTTCGTGTCCTTGGATGTCCCAAAGTACCAGGACCTGGGCGTGGTGATGTTTGCAAACCAAGGCCCTGAGCCAGGAGCATCACCAGCCGTGACTGGATACATGTGATGGCAGGCGACTCGCTTCCTGTGACACGGCCTCCCTGTGTCACCTTGTCCTCGGAGCCTCGTTCCCGGGTGGTCCCAGCCTGGCTGCAGTTGACAACTGACTTCTTCAGTCTGTGTCCACAGGCTTCACTGTCATGTGACCACCGATGTCTGGAATGATCTGGGAGCATGTTTCTTGGGGAAGCCAAGAGACACACCCGGGATCCTCAGGAGTTTAAACAGCTGTTGTTTTGCCTCTCAGACGCAGCAGTGCTCGGTGTTCGGTGCCGCCTCTGAAGGAGGCATGGGAGGGGATGGCGCAGTCACCAGCCGTGTCGCCGCCGTCTCTCCGCACCAGCCATGCACCATCTGCCTGCCTCTTTGTCACCTTTCCTCAAGACCTTCTAAATGGTTACGTGTTGACACTTGCTAGATTTCTCTGTTGCCACCTAGAATTCCTCTATGTGATGGTCAAACCAACCTGAGTTGACCTCAGTACCTAGTTTAAAGTTGGGGCAACAGCTGAGAGGACAGGTCTAGAAGAATGCCTGAGCTGAGGTCCACTGTCATTTTTGAAGGGTGTGATTGGGAACAAAGTTACTTAGCCCCTCTAAGTCTCAGTTTCCTACATATAAAATAGGAGCAGGAGTAGTGCTGCCTCCCAGGACTGCTGACCTGGCAGGGTCACACGCAGGGGAGGAGGGGGTGCAGAAAGGGCGCACTCCCCTCCCCCTGAGTGACCGGCCCCTGCACGTGGTGCTGCTGACCTCCCTCCGAAGGCAGGGCCTCTTCCTTGGGGCTGGCCTGGCCTGTGACGTTTTGGCCAATAGAGCGCAGTGGAAGCACCGCCAGGCCTCCCGAGGAGGCCGTGCGTTCTCCTGCCTTCCTCTGGGACCCCTGCTGCCCCCACAAACACACGAAACCGGCCTGCTGGACGGGAGACAAGTGGTCCAGTTACTACATGACCCAGGCCATCAGCTGGACGACTGCTGGATCTCGGAGGGAAGCCCTCTCAGCCAGCCTCAGTTGAGGCCGCAGCTGACCTCAGATGCGTGAGCAAGCGTGCCGAGACCAGACAAGACAAGCCCCACTCACTCAGACATTCGTGAGCAGTAACGAACGGTTCTCGATGTAAGCCAGGGTCTTAGTCAGCTCGGGCTACTATAACAAAATAGTAGACGGGGTGGTTTAGACAACACACATTTTTTCTCACAGTCGTGGAGGCTGGGAAGCCCAAGGTCAAAGTGCCAGCAGGTTCGGTTCTCAGTGAGAGCCTGCTTCCTGTTTTGTGGAGGCTGCCTGCTGGCCGTGTCCTCACAGGCAGAGACAAGGGCTGTGTGCTTCCTCTTCTTCTCAGGGCACTGATCCCATCATGGGGGCTCCACCCTCATGACCTCATCTTAACCTAATCCCCTTCCAAAGGCCCCACCTCCTAATGCCATCACACTGGGGATCAGGGCTTCAACATACGACTTTTGAGGGGACCAGAACATCAAGTCTATAACCATCACGAAGTTTTGAAGTCGTTTGTTAACTGACAAATCCTAACTGATATCATATCAGTTCATAACATATCATATCATATCATATCATAGCTGGCATACATTAAGTGCTCCCCAAAATGTGAGCAATTTTTATTGTTCATTATAACAATTTTAAAAGATAGATTATCCAATATACAAATATGAATTCTGTAAAATAAGAATGGCCTGGTCTTCCCATGCCTTATAGCAGTGAAGAGGATATTATATTATTTTTTAAAATAGGCCATTTTAACAAATGTTTTCAATTCCTTAATCACTAATGGTTTCAACTGTGGTAGGTCTCTGCGACATTGCCTTTCACACGGAAGATACAGCGGTTGACCACGGACCAGTTGCAGGAGACAGTCAGTGAACAGCAGCAAATAGTTGTGTTGTTTCCATCATGGAAGAAGAGGGCTTGTCGATCCATGGCAGCGGAGCTTGTGCAGAGACTTCTGAGGTGGGATCTGGGCCCCGCTCCTGAGCCCCTGCTCCTTGGTTTCAACACTTCCACAGCAGGACTGTCCACATGAGGTCGGAACCAGGGAAAGGGGGAAAGAAGCCGAATGAAGAAGTGACAGGGGCAAGAATGTAGAAAAGCAAGAAAGCATCAAAAGCTAAAAACGTGCTTTTGTAGACAGCAACACCAGCTCCCGAGCTCGCCCCAGGCGATGAGACAGCTGGTTTTCAAACGCTCCCCACAGCAGGCAGGCGGAGAACCCACACGCTCGGGGCTCTGCCCGTCCTCGCCGCCGGCTCGCTGTGCCTGCCTGTGAGCATGCTGCCTTCAGCCTGGCCTTCCCTGCCTCTCGAAGAATACATGTTACTGTGACTCTTTGTTCAGTCTGATGCTGACACACAACTCTTGAAACAAACTCTTGTTCCCGTCTTGGATGACTTGCTCGGCCAGAAAGCAAGTCCCCAGAGGTCCCACGCCACCACGCCGCAGAACGAAGCCTGAGCCTGTCACTGTGCTTCCACGCAAGTGAGTATCCAGAAATGGGTGCGAGGAGGCTTTCCGGCCCTGGCAAATGAGTGGGTGCAAATACATGCTTCAGGAGTGTGGCAGAAAATGCAGATTCTCAACTGAATATCTATTACCTTTTTCTTTTCTTTTTATCAGCATAATCTCAGTTTTGTCTGGGGCAGCAGCATTCCCAATTACAACGTTCGCCTCCGCCAGACTCTCGCAGCCAGGTGTGGCCTGCAGCTCTGCTCACAACACAGACGCCGGCGCTGAGCGACTCTCTCCCGCGCACGACTCAGCCCAGCTCTGACTAACACAGGCGGGGGAGCCACGATCTCTACCTACGCAGCTCGGCCCACACCGTAAGACACTGCTATACACAGAGGTGCTACACTATCACAAAAATTACTCTCCATGTGCCAGTGCAAACAATGGCATACATCTAGAAGCTGACAGGGAAACTAGTGTGCATTATGTATGTGTAGTAGGTATGTATTGAGCTGTTAATAGCATAGCGCTCCTCTAAGACCAAGCTATAATGTCCTAACTAATTCAGGGTCATTTCCAAAGCTTAAGTCTTATTGAAAAAGCAGACCAAGAATTTTTTACACTTAACTATTAAATAAATGTCTTCCCTCATCTGAAGGCCTACCCAATTTCAAGGGCCAAACTGAAATCGATTCCAACCTTCCTTTCGCCTTGGGGTCGTGGAGCATGCAAATCTTCCACAGCCACTTCATCCATTAAACGTCTGTCAAGCACCTGCTCTGCGCCGGACACTGGAATACCACAATATTCAGGAGACTGGCTGCATGCCTCAAATGAGAGGGCTAGCCTGCACGGGGCGCCCAGGATGTCTGCTTGCTGAGCGCGGCCGCAGGAGCAGAAGAGGCGGGCGACTCAACTTCTGGTTTGGAGTGGGCTGTTATTTGAAGCACAGGATTTTGTTCTGGGTCAGATGGATCAATAACTTCTAAAATAATCTACATTTCTAAAGTTACTTTAATCAGTTCTTAGTCTTCCTTTTTTGAATTCTGAACTCATAAATTTGGATCTAGGATTTGGCTCCAGAAATAAATAGTTTCCATTTCTATTCCTAGTTAGAAACAACATACAAATGGAAAAGTTGGGTTCAAAGGCACATTAATCACTCGTTACAAGAGATGCCAACAGTTGGCCTGGTCTTCACACCACTGCTCCACTTCGCAGGGAATCTGGCAACACTTCATCATCAGGGGCACTTACTAATCTCTTTCCTCTGTGTACTTTCTAACAGCATGTGTCACTATAGTGACTCCCTGAAAACCGAGCTGGTAGGCCAGCAAGGACATCTTCCCCTCTGGGCAGGCTAAAATTAACCGCTCATTATGAAGTGCTACAGGAAATCTACTACCAAGTCTTATCCAGAAACAGTCGGTTAAATCCATCACTGCCTAATGAGGTGAACTATGAAGCTCTATGTTCAACACTCAGGCCCTGCCCCTCCCTCAAGGCCTGGACATTCTGTAGCTCCCACCCCAGAAAGCCCGCCGTTGTTTGTAGCAGCGTTTAGATTCCCTTCTAAGTGACTGCTGCTGAGAAAGGTCGCACTTGTCTGCCATGGCTGTCCTTAGGAAACTCAGTGCAAAGGTTTCAGAATAACCCAATATAAAATAAGTTTGTGGACATTAAGTGATGCCTATTTCAAGAGAACCTTGACACCCACAGCACTGTAAGCAACCAGAAAGGAATGTGGAGCCCTCTCTGGAAGTGCGTATTATTGGATCATGATGATGAATCAGCATACAAAGTCTCAGGCTTTCTGCTTCCCACTTGCTGCTTATATTATTTGGCAAAGACATTTGAAAGTTACCAACGGGACTTCTGCTTCTGAGAAGATGGAGTAGATGTACTTTTCCTGACCCGTCCCACCAAGTAGAACTGAAAATGCTGGGCACTGCATATAAAGCGCTGAACTAACTACGGTCCCAGCCTCACAACACGTCAACAGATGACAGGTCAAGAGCCTAGATTCCTACTCTATCCGGACTGTAAGAAGATGCCTTGTTCACACTGGCCCCCGCCCCACCAGAGTGGTGTCAGTGGAGACTAGGTGGGGAGCCTGGACTTCTGCCCCAACCTGGCACTAATGAAGTGCCCCTCCCTCTGCCAGCTGGGGCAGTGTCAGAGGAGGCCAGGCAGAGAGTCAGGAATGTCACCATGGCCCAGCAGCAATGAAGCCATCCCCTACCATGGTGTCAGGGGAGGCCACCTGGGGAGCAGGCCTACCCCTCAAAGCCAGGAACCTATCAGTGGGAGCCATCACACCTCAATCCAGGGCAGTGGGGAGGACCCCCAGGTAGCAGTGGAGACAGAGGGGGAAGCTGGACTTCTGCCCCACTTCTTGGCAAGGAGGCAACACCCTCCTCCCAGTCCAGCAGTGTCACAGCAAGCAGCCTGAAACCACAACTTAAATAATATCTCAAGTTTTGTAACAAAATGCTCAGATGTTCAATCTAAAATCATTCATTATACCAAGAACCAGGAGGATCTTGAACTGAATGAAAAAAGAAAACCAATACATGCCTACACTGAGGTGACACAGATGTTAGAATTATCTGACAAAAATTTCAAAGCAGCTAACATAAAAATATTTCAATGAGCAGATACAAACATGCTTAAAACACATGCAAAAAATAGTCTTAGCAAAGAAATAGAAAGTCTCCACAAGAAATAGAAGAAAAAGAATCAAATGAAAATTTTAGAACTGAAAAACATGACCAAAATTTTAAAAAACAAAATTTCAATGGATAGGCTCAACACCAGAACAGAAGAGACAGAGGAAAGAACCAGTGACCTGGAGGACAAATCAATAGAATTCACCCAATCTGAATAACACAGAAAATAGACTGGAAAAAATAAATAAACAGATCCTCAGAGACCTATTAGACTATAACAAAACATTTAATATTTGTGTCATGGAAATTTCAGGAGAGAAGAAAGTCAGAAGGCCTGAAAAGTACTCAAAGAAATAATGGCTGAAAACTTCCTAAAATTAGCAAAGGACAAGCCTTCAGTATAAAGAAGCAAAGAGAATCCAAAATAGAAGAAACCCAAAGAAATCAACACCAACGCATATCGTAATTAAATTTCTGAAAACTAAGACAATGAAAAGAAAATTCTTGAAAGAATCAAAAGAAAAACAACACCTCATCTATAAGGGGAAAACAATTCAAATGACAGTAGATTTCTCCTCAGAAGCCATGGAGGCCAGAGGCAATGGGGCAATATGATTCAAGTGCTGAAAGAAAAGAACTGTCAAACTAAAAATCTATACCCTTGAGGAATGAAAGGGAAATTAAAAATCCCCAGAAGAAGAAAAACTAAGATGACTGTGACCAACAAATCTGCCGTAAAAGAATGACTAGAGAAAACTCTCTAAACAAAAAATGATAAAAGAAGAAATCTTAGGACATTAGGAAGAAAGAAAGAACACAGTCAGCAAAAATGTGGGTAAATACAATAGACTTTCCTTCTTTTAAATTTTCTAAATTATACTGGACAGTTAAAGCAAAAATTATAAGAGTTTGATGTAGTTCTTTAACTGTATGCAGAGGAAATGTTTAAGACAAGTGTTTTATTACAAGGGAAATGTGAAGGGACAAAACTGAAGGTAAGGTTTCTACAGACCATTCCAACTGGCAAAATGACCAACCTGTAAACTGTGATAAGTTATATCATCTAATACCTAGGGCAAAACACTAAAAAAGTTACAAAAAGAGATATGGTCAAAAGCACTATAGATAAATCAAAATGGAATTCAAAATACTTAAGTAACACATAGAGAGGAAAGGAAAACAGAGAAATAAAAGACAGAAAAAGCAGAAACCCAAAAATAAAATAATAGACTTAACCCATAACATATTAATAAATACATTAAATGCAAATAGTCTAAACATAACCTAACTATATGCTGACTACAAAAAACTCACTTTAAACATAGTGATAAGGCCAAGTTAAAAGAAAAAGGATGGAAATATATATATTGTATCATGCAAACAGTAACAAAAGAATTTAGGAGTGGCAACATTAATACCTGATAAAGTAGGCTTAGAGCAAAAAAAATTTACCTGGGATAGAGAGGGATATTATATAATCATAAATGGGTGAAACCATCACAAAAACATAGCAATCCTAAATCTGTATGCACCAAACTACAGAGCCACAAAATAAGTGAAGTAAAAACTGATAGAACTAAAAGAAGAAATAGATTAATCCCTAATTATAGTTGAAGACTTCAACATGAGTCTCTCAACAACTGTGAAAACAGCTAAATAGAAATCAGTAAGGATGTGGAATAAATAAACAATACCATTAATGAAGAGGTTCTAATCAACTTTTATAGAATACTCCACTCAGTAACAACAGAATATAGTATTTTTAAGGACCCAGAAAAGATACTCCAGGATAGACTACATTCTGTGCCATTGAAAAAAAAAGTCAACAAACTTAAAATAATTAAAATTATACATTCTATGAAAAACAAGCCAGAAATCACTAACAAGAAAATATCCAAATACTTGGAAACTCAAAACCCTATGAGACACCTCTGAAAACCCATAGGTTAAAGAGGATATCTGATGGAAATCAAAAAATACATTGATCTTAATGACTTCACTTCTTATGCTGGGTTTGGGGTCAGTGTATTCTTCTTTTTCCAGTTCTTTGAGTCAATTCATTAGGTTGTCTATTTGTGATCTTTCTGACTTTTGGATATAGGCACTTATGGAAATAAACTTTCCTCTTAGGACTGCTTTAGCTGGGTCCCACAGATTTTGATAACTTGTGTCTCCTTTGTCATTTAGGAGAAAAGAATCAAAAGATTCTTTTGATTTCCATCTTGATTTCCTCATTTATGAAGTAATTGTTCAGCAGAAGGTTGTTTAGTTTCCACGACTTTGTGTAGAAATGAGAGTTTCTGTTAGGGTTGATTTCTACTCTTATTCCACTGTGATCTGAAAAGATACATGGTATAATTTCTATATTTTTTTAAATTTTTTTGAGACATACTTTGTGTCCTAGATATGGTCAATCTTAGAGAATGTCCCATGAGCTGATGAGAAAAATGTATATTCAGTCTATTTGGGGTAGAATGTCCTGTAAATGTCAGTCAGGCCCATTTTTTCTAGAGTTCTATTTAAGTCCATTATTTCTTTGTTAATTTTCTGTTTGAAGGATCTGTCCTGTTATATCAGTGGAGTGTTAAAGTCTCCAGCTATTATGGTGTCATTGTTTATCGGTTTGTTTAGATCAAGTAGAGTTTGCTTTATGAATCTGGGTGCACCTAAGTTGGGTGCATACATATTTAGAATTGTTATGTCTTCTTGTTGAACTGTACCCTTCACTATTATATAGTGACCTTCTTTGTCTTTCATTACTTTTGTTGATTTAAAAACTAAGTTATCTGAAATCAAAACTGCCACACCTGCAGAAATTATTCCACAACATTGAGAAGGATGGAATCCTCCCCAACACATTTTATGGAGTGAACATAACCCTGATACCAAAACCAGGAAAGGATGAGACAAAAAAAGAAAACTACAGACCAATATCCCTTACGAATATAGATGCAAAAATTCTCAACAAAATCCTAGCCAATCGAATCCAGGTGCTTTCCAAGAAAATAATCCATCACAACCAAGTGGGCTTCATCTCAGGATGCAGGGATGGTTTAACATACGCAAATCTATAAATGTAATTCACCACATAAACAGAAGCAAAAACAAAGACCATATGATCCTGTCAATAAATGCAGAAAAAGCATTCGACAAAATTCAACAAACTTCGACAAAGTTCTTTTATGATAAGAACGCTCAACAAAATAGGCATAGATGAGGCTTACCTAAAAATGATACAAGCCATATATGACAAACCCACAGCCAATATCATACTGAATGGGGAAAAATTGAAAGCATTCCCACTTAGAACTGGAACAAGACAAGGTTTCCCACTATCTCCACTTCTATTCAACATAGTGCTAGAAGTCCTTGCTACAGCAATCAGACAAGAGAGTGGAATTAAGGGTGTCCAAATGGGAGCAGAAGAGATCAAACTCTCACTCTTTGCTGATGACATGATATTATGCCTAGAAAACCCCAAGGATTCAACCAAGAGACTCCTTGAATTGATAAATGAATTCATTGAAGTCTCAGGATACAAAATCAATACACACAAATCAGAGGCATTCATATACACCAACAACAGTAAAAGTGAGAACCAAATCAAAGACTCAATTCCCCTTCAAAATAGCAACAAAGAAAATAAGGTACCTTGGAATATATTTAACTAAGAAGGTAAAAGACCTCTAAGGGAGAACTATGAAACACTGAGGAAGGAAATAGCAGAGGATATAAACAGGTGGAAAACCATACCTAGCTTGCGGGTCGGCAGAATCAACATTGTTAAAATGTCTATATTACCCAAAGTGATCTACAGAGTCAGGGCTATCCCTATTAAAACACCAACATCATTTTTCACAGATTTAGAAAAAATAATTTTACACTTCATATGGAACCAGAGAAGACCCTGTATAGCAAAAGCAATCCTAGGCAATAAAAACAAAATGGGAGGTATCAGTTTAACAGACTTCAAACTATACTACAAGGCCATAGTAATTAAAATAGCTTGGTATTGGCACAAGAACAGGGACATTAACCACTGGAACAGAACAGAGAAGGCAGATATAAAACCATCCTCATATAGCCATCTAATCTTTGACAAAGCAGACAAAAAAATACACTGGGGAAAAGAATCCTTATTCAATAAATGGTGCTGAGAGAACTGGATAGCCACATGTAGAAGACTGAAACAGGATCCACACCTTTCACCTCTCACAAAAATCAACTCATGCTGGGTAACAGACTTAAACCTAAGGTGTGAAACTATTAGAATTCTAGAGAAAAACATTGGAAATACTCTTCTAGACATTGGCCTAGGCAAAGAATTTATGAAGAAGAACCCAAAGGCAATCACGGCAACAACAAAAATAAATAAATGGGACCAAATCAAATTAAAAAGCTTCTGTGCAGCCAAAGAAACTGTCATGAGAACAAACAGACAACCTACAGAATGGGAGAAAATTTTTGCAAGCTACACATCCGATAAAGGGCTGATAACTAGCATCTACTTAGAACTTAGGAAAATCAGCAAGAAAAAATCAAACAACCCTATCAAAAATTGGCAAAGGATATGAACAGAAACTTTTCAAAAGAAGACAGAATAATGGCCAACAAACATATGAAAAAATGCTCAACATCTCTAATCATCAAGTAAATACAAATAAAAACCACAATGAGATATCACTTATCTCCAGTGAGAATGGCCTTTATCAAAAAAATCCCAAAACAATAAATGTTGGCGTGGATGCAGAGAGATAGGAACACTCCTACACTGCTGGTGGGACTGCAAACTAGTGCAACCTCTGTGGAAAGCAATATGGAGCTACATTAAAGTGATACAAGTAGATCTACCATTTGATCCAGCAATCCCATTACTGGGTATCTGCCCAAAAGAACAAAAGACACTCTATAAAAAAGACATCTGCACTCAAATGTTTATAGCAGCACAATTCACAATTGCAAAGGTGTAGAAACAACCCAAGTGCCCATCAATACATGAGTGGATTAATAAAATGTGGTATATGTATACCATGGAGTACTATTCAACTATAAGAAACAATGGTGATATAGCACCTCTTGTATTTTCCTGGATAGAGCTGGAACCCATTCTAGTAAGTGAAGTATCTCAAAAATGGAAAAACAAGCACCACATGTACCCACCAGCAAATTGGTATGAACTGATCAACACCTAAGTGGACATATAGGAATAACATTTATTGGGCATTGAACAGATGGGAGGGAGGAAGAGGGGATGGGCATATACATACATAATGAGTGCGATGTGCACCATCTGGGGATGGACATGCTTGAAGCTCTGACTCCGGTGGGGAAGGGGGACAGAAAGGCAACACACATAACCTAAACAGTTGTACCCCCGTAATATGCTGAAATAAAAAAAAAATACATTGAACCAATGAGAATGAAAATACAACATATCAAAATTTGTGAGACACAAATAAAGCGGTACTGTATGGGAAATTTATACTATTAAATGCATACATTAGAAAAGATGAACATTTCAAATCAATGATTTCTTCTCCACGTCAAGGCTGAGCAAGGTGGCTTGTACTTGTAATCTTAGCACTTTCAGAGGCTGAGGTAGGAGGATTACTTGAGGCCAGAAGTTTGAGAGAAGCCTGAGCAACATAGCAAGACCCATCTCTATAAAAAAATAAATAATAAATTAGCCAGGCGTGGTGGCACACCTCTAGTACCAGCTACTTGGGAGGCTGAGGCAGGAGGATCACTTGAGCTCAAGAGTTGGAGGTTGCAGTGAGCTATGATGATGCCACTGCACTGTAGCTCAGGCAACAGAGTGAGAACCTGTCACACATACCAAAAAAAAAAGCTTAGAGAAAGAAGAACAAAATTAACTGAAGCAAGCAGAAGTAAGGAAATAATAATGATAAGAACAGAAATCAATGAAATTGAAAAGAGAAAATATCAGTGAAACCAAAAGTTGGTACTTTGAAAAGATCAATAAAAGTGGCAAATCTCTAGCAATACTGACAAAAATGGGAGGAAAACTCAAAACACCAATATCAGAAAGAAAATCGGGGATATTACTTTCCCTACAGGCATGGAAAAGATAGTAAGAAAATACAATGAACGATTCTACACATATAAATTTTCAAAATTAGAATTAGATAAAATAGTGCAATTCCTTGAAAAGCACAAACTACCACAACTCACCCAATCCTAAATAGACAATTTTATTAGCCTCATAACTATTAAGACAACTGAATTCATTATTAACAAACTCTCAAAAAAGAAATCTGTAGGTCCAGGTGGTGTCGCTGTAGAATTCTACCAAACATTTAAAGAAGTAATACCATTCTACAGAATCATTTAAGAAAATAGAAGAGGAGGGAACACTTTGCACTTTAAAACTAGACAGACACAGCACAACAATAATAGCAACAACAAAACTACATGTTATTATCCTCCAGGAATATCGTGTAAAATCCTTAACGAAATATTACAAGATAGAATTAGGTAATATGTAAAAAGAGTCATACACAATGACCAATTGGGTTTTATTTCAAAGAGGCAAAGCTGGTTCAGTATTTGAAAATTAATCATTGTAATCCATCACAATTCACAGACAAAACAAATCATATGCTTGGATCAGTCAATTCAGAAAAAGTAGTTAGCAAAATTCAATATGATTCATGATAAAAAAAATTCTTATAAAAGTAGGAATAGAAAGAAACTTCCTCTAACTGATAAAGTATATCTACAAAAACCCTGAAGCTAAAATTATAGTTAGTAATAAATAACTGAATGTTTTCTCCCTAAGATTGAGGACAAGGTAAAGAAATTTACTCTAACACTCTTATTCAACATAATGCTAGGAGTTCTAGCCAGTTCAGTAAAGCAAGAAAAGGAAAGAAAGGGCACACAGATCAGAGAAGAAAAAATAAAACTGTTACTATTTGCAAATGACATGGTGATGTATATATAAAACTGCAAAGAAGCTGAAGAAAAAGAAAAACACTTCTATTAATAAGTGAGCTCAGCAAGGTCACTAGATACAAAATAAACATAGGAAAATAAACTGTATTTCTATATGTCAGCAATAAACACAGAAATGCCAGCAATAAACACTTCAGCATATGTATTTTTAATACAAATTAAAAATACAATACCATTTACAATTGGTCAAAAAAAAAAGAAACAGGGTAACTATAACAAAGCATATACAGGATTTATATGCCAGAAATTATAAAATGCAGATAAAATAAAAATAATTTAAATAAACATAGAAACATATGGTGTGGATGGATTGGAAGACTCACATAGTAAAGATGCCAATTCTTCCCAAATTGATATACAGGCTTAACATAATTTCTATCATAATCTAGCAAGATTTTTTTGTAAGTATAAACAAGATTATTCAAAAATGTACCAGATGATTCTCTCAGTAGATTCAGAAAAAGCATTTGATAAAATCCAACATACTTTTATGATAAAAATCCTCAACAAAATAGGCATAGATGGGACATTCCTTAAAATTATTGGGGCCGTATATGACAAACCCACAGCCAATATCATATTGAATGGGGAAAAATTGAAAGCATTCCTGCTTAGAGCTGGAACCAGACAAGGCTGCCCACTGTCTCCACTTCTATCCAACATAGTGCTGGAAGTCCTTGCTAGAGCAATCAGACAAGACAAGGGAATTAAGGGTGTCCAAATGGGGGCAGAAGAGGTCAAACTCTTACTCTTTGCTGATGATATGCTATTATGCCTAGAAAATCCCAAGGATTCAAATGAGAGACTCCTAGAATTAATAAACAAATTTAGTAAAGTCTCAGGATACAAAATTAATGCACACAAATCAGTGGCATTCATATACACCAATAACAAGCAGAAAATCAAATCATAGACACAACACCTTTCACAATAGCATCAAAGAAAATTAAATATTTAGGAATATATTTAACAAAGGAGGTGAGAGATATTTATAGGGAGAACTATAAAACACTGAGAAAAGAAACTGTAGATGACGTGCACAGATGGAAATCCCTGCCTTGCTCATGGATTGGTAGAATCAATATTGTTAAAATGTCCATTCTACCTAAAGTGATCTACAAAATTAATGCAATCCCTATCAAAATTCCATCATCATTCTTTACAGATTTAGAAAAAATAATTCTACACTTCATCTGAAACCAGAGAAGACCTCGTATAGCCAAAGCAATCTTAAGCAAAAAGAAAAAATTGGGAGGCACCAGTCTACAAGACTTCAAGCTTTACTAAACACCATAGTAACCAAAAACACCATAGTATGGGCACAAGAACAGAGATATAGACCTTTGGAATAGGACAGAGATCCCAGATATAAAACCATCCTCATAGTGTCATCTAATCCTCCATGGCAGACAAGAGTATACATTGGGGAAAAGAATCTCTATTCAATAATTGGTGCTGGGGAGACCGGATGGGCACATGCAGAAGATTGAAACTGGATTCCCACCTCTTACCCCTCACAAAAATCAACTCACATTGGATAACAGACTTAAACCTAAGGTGTGAAACCTTAAGAATTCTGGAAGAAAATGTTGGAAAGACTCTTTCAGACATTGGCCTAGGCAAAGGACTTACGAAGAAGACCCCAAAGCAACCACAGCTGCAAAAAAATAATAAACAAATGGGCGCTGATCAAATTTAAAAGCTTCTGTACAATCAAGAAAACTATCATTACAGCGAATAGACAACCTACAGAGTGGGAGAAAATATTTGCTCTCTACACATCCGATAAAGGGGTGATAACAGAAATCTATATAGAACTTAAGAAAATCAACAAGAAAAAAAAATCAAACCACCCCATCAATAAATGGGCAAAGGACATGAACAGAAACTTCTCAAAAGAAGACAGACTAATGGCCAACAAACATATAAAAAAGTGCTCAACATCTCTAATCATCAGGGAAATGCAAATCAAAACTACAATGAGATACCGCCTAACTCCAGTGAGAATGGCCTCTATCAAAAAGTCCCAAAATAACAAATGCTGGCATGGATGTGGAGAGATTGGAACACTCTTACACTGTTGGTAGGACTGTAAATAAGTACAACCCCTGTGGAAATTAATCTGGAGATACCTCAAAGAGCTAAAAATAGAAATACCATTTGATCCAGCAATCCCACTATTAGGCATCTATCCAAAGAGAAAAAGACATTTTATAATAAAGACATCTGCACCTGAATGTTTATAGCAGCACAACTCACAACTGCAAAGATGTGGAAAGAACCCAAGTGCCCATCAATGCATGAGTGGATTAATAAAATGTGGTATACGTATATCACGGAGTTCTACTCAGCCACAAAAAACAATGGTGATCTAGCGCCTCTTGTATTATCCTGGATGGAGTTGAAGCCAATTCTACTAAGTGAGGTATCACAAGGATATAAAAACAAGCACCACATGTACTTGCCATCAAATTGGTACTAACTGATCAACACTAAGGTGCTCACACGGTAGTAAAAGTCATTGGTGCCAGTCAGGTGGGGGTGGGTGGGAGGGGTCGATGGGGGTTGGGGGGTACACCCACAGGTAATGGAGACGGGGAGCACTGTACGGGGGAAGCACATGCTTATGTCCCTGGCTTGAGTGAGGCAAATGCATTTCATGTAACCAAAATGTTTGTACCTCCATAATACCCTGAATTTTAAAAAAAAATTAAGAAATAAAAATAAATAAGTAAATAAAATAAAAAGCTACTTTTGTTATTCATCTCAAAAAAATGTACATGAGGCCAGGCGCGGTGGCTCACGCCTGTAATCCTAGCTCTTTGGGAGGCCGAGGTGGGCGGATCGTTTGAGCTCAGGAGTTCGAGACCAGCCTGAGCAAGAGCGAGACCCCATCTCTACTATAAACAGAAAGAAATTAATTGGCCAACTAAAATATATATAGAAAAACAAATTAGCCGGGCATGGTGGCACATGCCTGTAGTCCTAGCTACTTGGGAGGCTGAGGCAGCAGGATTGCTTGAGCCCGGGAGTTTGAGGTTGCTGTGAGCTAGGCTGACGCCACGGCACTCACTCTAGCCTGGGCAACAGAGTGAGACTCTGTCTCAAAAAAACAAAAAATTTAAAAAAAAAAAAAAATGTACATGAAAAGGCAAAAGAACTAGAATAGCCGTAATTTTGAAAAAGAAGAATAAGGTGGGAAGAATCAGTACCCAATTTCAGGACTAAAATAATTACAGTAATCTAGGCTGTGTGGCATTGGCAGAGGAATGGCACATAGATAACGAGACAAACTAAGGAACCCAGAAGTAGCCGGGCATGGTGGCGCATGCCTGTAGTCCCAGCTACTCAGGAGGCTGAGGCAGGAGGATCCCTTGAATTCAGGAGTTCAAGGCCAGCCTGGGCAACATAGCACGATCCAGCCATGAAAAATAATAATAAAAATAAAAATAGGAACCCAGATGTAGAACCATGCAAATTTGTCCAACTGATTTTCGACAACATTGCAAAAACAACTTAATAGCATAAAGATAACCTATCAACAAAGGGTGCTGGAATAATTACATTCCACAGCCAAAAAAGGAAAGAAAAGAAAAAGGAGAAAATAAAAGAAATCAGCCTAGACCTAAGTTTCAAACCTTACACAAAAATTAACTCAAAATATGTTATGAGTTTAAAGAGTAAAACTATAAAACTTTTCAGAAATGCATAGGAGACAATATTCATGATCTATTATAGTATTTGGCAAAGAGTTCTTAAACTTGATATCAAAATCACAATCAATAAAATAAAAATTAATAAATTGGACTTCATCAAAATTCAAAACTTTTCTCTGTGAAAGATCCTATTAAGAGGATAAAAAATAGATTACAAATTGGGAGGAGATATTTGCAAGTCATATATATGGCAGAGGACCTATCTAAAATGCATAAAGAACTTTTAAAACTCAACAGTAAAAATCAAAAAATCCTTTTAAAAATGGGGCAAAAGACATGAAGAGATATTTCACTGAAGAAGATATTCAGATGGCAAATGAGCATGTGAAAAGATACTCCACCTCATCAGCCATTAAGGAAATACAAATTAAATTAAAACGCATAACAACAAGGTACCCTTACATGTCTATCAGAGTGGCTACATTTTTTTAGATCATGATAACACCAAATGCCATAATAGCAAGGACGTTGAGAAACTGAATCACTCATACATTGCTGGTGAGAATGTAAAATGATACAGTCACTCTGAAAAGTGTCTTACCGTTTGACAATAAAAAACTAAACATGCAACTACCATACAACTTAGCAGCTGCTCTCCTGGGCAGTTATTCTAGAGAAATGAAGATTTGTATTCATGCAAAAATCTGTACATGAATGCTCAACTTTACTTACAATAGCCAAAACTGGGAAATACCAATTTAGCTACTGAGTGAATAGCTACACAAATGTGGTACGTGCATAACAATAAAAAGGAATAAACTATTGATACAACATGTATGAATTTCTAGAGAATTACTCTGAGTAAAAAAAAAAAAAAAGGCCCCAAACTATAGGGTTCTGTTTACATAAC
>VSMD01102389.1:0-44779 GCA_008750895.1 Mirza zaza | reverse complement strand
AGTGTCACTTTATTGCCCAGGCTAGAGTGAGTGCCGTGGCGTCAGCCTAGCTCACAGCAACCTCAAACTCCTGGGCTCAAGCAATCCTGCTGCCTCAGCCTCCCAAGTAGCTGGGACTACAGGCATGTGCCACCATGCCCGGCTCATTTTTTCTATATATATTAGTTGGCCAATTAATATCTTTCTATTTATAGTAGAGATGGGGTCTCGCTCTTGCTCAGGCTGGTCTGGAACTCCTGAGCTCAAACGATCCGCCCACCTCGGCCTCCCAGAGAGCTAGGATTACAGGCTTGAGCCACCGTGCCCGGCCAGGTTAGCCATTTTTAAGGACAGGCAGATTTGAGGGGAGAGGATGCTGGGTATCGAGAGGTACAGGAGCACACATCAACCAACCTCTGTTCATGTTGGAGGTAGCCCACCAAGCAACGCTCATTTATATTGCCAGTCTGGATACGCGTGCATTTGTGTTTTGTCAAAAAGACCAAGAACACCTGTAGAATTGCTTAAAACCTGTTTATTCAGATCTGACTATAGTGAGTGAATTTGCTACCCTCACTTTCCTTCTGGTAGGGACTTGAAGGGGTGTGACAGGAGAATGGGGGCTATGGAATAAAAGGAAGAAGTCTTATGACAGGCTTTGATTGATGAGTATTTCATTGGCGTAGGAATTTTGGAAGCAGGCGAGGCTTTCTGATTGACTTTTGTATTAGTCCGTTTCCACTGCTATAAAGGAATACTTGAGACTGGGTAATTTATAAAGAAAGGAGATTTATTTGACTCACAGTTCTACAGGCTGTACAAAAAGCATGGCATCCGCTTCTGCATCTGGTGAGCACTTCAGGAGGATTCCAATGGTAGAAGGCAAAGGGGAAACAGGTGTGTCACATGGCAAGAGAGAGAGGAGGAGGAGCCAGGATCTTTTCAGAACAATGGCACCAAGCCATTCATGACCCAGCTACTTCCCACCAGACCCCACCTCTAACACTGGAGATCAAATTTCAACATGAGATTTGGAAGACAGAAATATCCAAACTATTATCAACTTGCAAGTACATTTGGCAATCTTCAATTGGTTCAATATCTACTGGTATAAACCTGGGAGATTTCTAGGCTGAGTGGAGTCATGGGGGTTTTCCTGTTTCAACTGGAAGAATATCTTGTCCTCAGCCTCAGGGTCAGAGTCTTATGTAAGTCATTTCTCAATTTAGACGATGTTATGGTGGAAATTTAGTCTGAAGTCTCATCCAAATAAATGTTTTCTATATTCTTATGTCTATTTATATGAATCTATCATATTAAGGAAACTCATGAATTTCCTTCTTGTGGAATGAAGGTGAAAAAGGGAAATATAAGCTTTGGATGAATGTTGAACTGAATAAGTTCTGGAATTCCTATTAAAGCTAAGATTCTAATGAGATTTGCTGAGTGGATTGCTGTCCTGCGTCTCAGGGCTGGGAGACCCTACAGTTGAAGGCATGAACTCCAGGGGGCCGGGCCCCAGCTCAGCCCTGGCACACACAGACAAGCAGGGCTGGGGCCTGGGGCCACTGGGGGCTCTATCCTCCCCTCATGTGGCTCCGTGGCATGAAGGAGGAAACAGGAAGCATCTTTGCCCTTCCCCAGAACACAATCCAACTTCCCACTCTTCTATCAGAGCTCACTTGTTTCCCCTCAAACCTCTAAGTATGGGGTCTTGAGCAGCCTCTAGGAGCTCCTGGGCCCAGTGAGCTCACTGGGAACATCCAAGTGGAGGAAGGCAAGTAAAAGAGCACCAAGGCAAGAAAGCAGTGACAACTTTAAGTGTGACCTTCTCACCCCAAGAGCAAGCAAATG
This sequence comes from Mirza zaza, assembly GCA_008750895.1. Lineage (NCBI taxonomy): Eukaryota > Metazoa > Chordata > Mammalia > Primates > Cheirogaleidae > Mirza > Mirza zaza. Next base: position 42,946 of record VSMD01102389.1, on the reverse strand, counting down.
TGCAAATTGACTTAAAGGTGTGCAAAGAGCGTACAGTGGTGATTATGATTCAGGCCTCATTGCACAGAAAACCATCCCTTCCTTATCTAGCCTTCTACTACAATTCTCTCTCTTTCTCATTTACCAGACCAGTGCATTGGGAGTGGGCTGCAAGTGGAGATTGAGAATCACGGCTGCTGTGATTGCATCTGTGTGGCAAATTGTCTTTAAAGACTTCTTGTCATTGCAAAAACAATGTCTAATAGAGGATGGCCAAATGCAATGTTATACTATATGAAAATGATGTCATCAGAGATTAAATTATATTTGTAATTAGCAATATGGAAAGTTAATAATTTATTGTTAAGTAAGATAAACAGTATACATTAATAAAACAGTTTGGAAATATGAATGTGCATACACACACATAACTGGAAGTATAATATATCAAATAGTTAATCAGTTAAAAATAGTTATCTTTGGGACAGAGTAGAACAATAGGCATTTTTTTATTTCCTTCTTTTTGTTTTTTCTGTATTTTCTATAATTTCCGTATTACTTTTGTACTAAGAAAAACATTGCAAGTATGTATTATCGGAAACCCATCTGCCTGGCTGACATCATTGAAATCTTTGTTTAGTCTAATTTAGCAAAACTTTGAAGAGAACATTTTTTAAAGCAAAATAAATGCTTTCTCAACTCCAGGAAAGAGGAACCGAAGCATTTGCCAAGAGTCTGACTTGGTCAGATACCAGATTGGCCTGAGGGACCACTGGCTTTGCAGCATCCTTAATCCCCAGCTCTGCAGAGGTATAAACATCCACAAGCCTTCCAAGAGTAATGCACAGTACTAGAGGGTGGGCAGTATAGAATCATGACAACTGGACAAAATAGCAAGATCTGGATTCTTGTAAAAACTCTACCACAGTCCAGGATTAACCTCGGACAAGTCATTATTCTCTCCATCCTCTACAAAAACAGGTCCTTTCCCATTTACTCACCGATTAGTTATTGAGGATCCCCTGCATGCATAGGACTGCTCAGAGATACTACTCTGGGCTCATGCTAGAATGCTGTGTGTCTGTTAAAGACTATGGCACCCAGTTTAATTTATACCACCATTTCCATCCTTCAGCACAGAATTGTCTAGAATTCTCAATCTTTCATAATTTCGGTATTGAGGGATCCAGAGAAGAGAAAACGTTAGTGGCCTTTGTAACGGAGACAACAGAGGCAAGAATGGGGTGAGGGATGGACTGCCTAAAGAGTTAGAGATGGTTGGCCAGGCATGGTGGCTCATAATCCTAGCATTCTGGGAGGCTGAGGCAGAAGGTCGTTTAAGGTCAGCAGGAGCAAGACCCCATCCATCTCTACTAAAAATAGAAAGAAATTAGCCAGGTAACTACAACTAGAAAAAATTAGCCGGGCGTGGTGGCACACACCTGTAGTCCTAGTTACTCGGGAAGCTGAGGCATGAGCATCCCTTGAGCCCAGGAGTTTGAGGTTGCAGTGAGCTATGATGATGCCACTGCACTCTAGCCTGGGCAACAGAATGAGAGTCTATCTCAAAATAAACCCCCCCCCAAAACTAAAAATATTAGAGATGGTTCAGAACAGAATCACTTGGTCCAGAGCAGCTTGGAGGGTGGGGACCAAGGAAGAAACTGAGCAAAAGCAATGAGGGAAATTACAGATCATGGTGGAAAATTCTCAGGCATGATGGTCTAAATACCTTATTTTCTGTAATATACAATTCATTATTTTTTTCAGGTAATAACAATCTGTACCAAATAATGTTCCTGCACTTGCTATTATTGCAAGATAGGGAGAGATCAGGCTAAAAACCTTTGTCCTTGAAGGTCTGATACTGCATGTACATAATGGTTAAGGTCACAGGTTTTAACAAATACGGAGAATATGAGCCAAAACCAATACAGACTGGCATATGTTTCCATGGGAAAATGACACAAACTAACCATGATCATAAAGGACACAATAGTGTCAGGAAAAGTTGTTTTTATGTTTCTCAAGAGATACTTGGATACATTTCTAGTCACAATGGTTTGTTCTGTTTTGTTTTTGGTATATCATAATTTGATTGTCTTTCCACATTGCACAGCAATTTTGTGCAACTGATTATTTTTCCTCAATGTACAACAAATGCTTTTAAGAAAATCGAAAACTGTTAGTAATAAACAACTAACAAACAAACTAGTTGGAAACATGCTCCCATGAGGATATGCACTTGCTTTTGAACCCATACACACACAGTTTTAAGCCAGGAAAACTGATTATTATCAGAAATTTAACTATGAAACCAAAAATACCTTTGGGCAAAACTGGGTGAATGCATTTCCTGTTTGTGAGAGACTCAAGAGCCCCAGGTCAAAGAGCCCTCCTGAGCTCAGTTGTCTTAGCCAATGACAGGGCTAAGTCACATGTTGGTATTCAGACAAAAGTTCCAGATGAACTCCAAACTGAGAGCCAACATCAGCCACCAGTCATGTGAGTTTTCAGTTTATTCTTAGACCCTAATCTTTGAACCACCCCCACCAACACTGAGTAGAGCAGAGATAAACTCTCCCCTCCAAGTTCTTCCCAAATTGTAGATTCATGAGCAAACAGATGTTGTTACTGTTTTAAGTTATTAAATTTTGGGGTGGTTTCTTATGCAGCAACAGAGTTTGGTACCATAACAAATCATGTGGCAGTGGTTTTACGACTGGGTGGCAGGCAGAATTTGGAAGGGTCTTCAAGAGACTATTAGCAGAGCCTCACGGTTCTTGAAGAAGTTATTGGTTGGGGCCTACAGGAAAGTGAGGAAAATGTCATGGGGAGCTGTCATACAGTGGCAAAAAGGTTAGCAACACTGTCTCTGTGGTAACTGAGAGAATAGAAAATACACCAAATTAACTGAATGACCTATCTAAGGAGATTTTCAGGAAGAGTGTTGAAGGTATTGGCTGGTTTTTATCACTGACTATAGTAAAATGTAAGAGAGAGTGAAAGGGAGAACTGTTAAATATATAGGACCCAGAGATTGTTTGAGTTGAAAATAAAACAGTTCTTCCTTCCCAGCCTCTTCATATGGAGAATGAAGGCTTCTAGGAGCAGATCAAATCCAGAATGCTGTCAGGAAAACACGGTCTGGAAGGTAAAGTCAAGGGTGTGACTATAAAACTCTTAGTTGAGACCTCAGAAAGATTAAGCTGTTGCTTCATAGACCATTTTAAGCAGACAAAAGGCTCAAAGGATCTTAAGGGTGTTACCAGATGACAGCTTTAGGAGAGTCTAATGTACAGAGGGTTAGAGGAGGTGTATTGATGTGGATTTTGCCTGATGGAGTTAGTTATAAATTGATTTATGAGAAGCTTCCAATTTTTTTTTTTTTTTTAAGAATGAGAATCAGCTTGGACTGAAAGGGACATTCAGGCCTTCGGATCCCAGACTTCTAAGAGCAGGAAGCAGTCCAAGAAAACTACTCAGCTGCAAACTGGGCTACTTTTGATGGAAAAGAAAGAACGGCTCCGAGCATGTACCAGCGGCTCAGTGGGTGAAGTCAAAAGCGAGGACCACATCCAGGAAGGAGACTGAGACCCAATCAAGGAACTAGCAACATGCACTCAGCTGGATTTCAGGGCTGCTGCGCACCAATGACTGCTGTGTGCACCCATTTCTCCTCCTTTTGAACAGAAGTGTCTACAGCGGTTACTCTGCTCTTGCTCCCCCATGGTACAGCATATCGGGTGCAGTGGGCAGATAGCTTGTCTCTTGATTCATAGGTCTTCAGGTTGAGAGGAGCTGCCCTCAAGCAGCTGTACTTGGAGAACAGAACCCAAGAGGCCTCAGCTGCTGGACCTGATCTACATGTCAAGATCCTGGACCTTGAACCTGAGCCCGATGCTACAGGAGATACAATGTTTAAGGGGCCTGGGGCAGGCAAGGGAGTGAGCATATTTTGCATGTAGGAGAGAATGTAAATAATTTATGTATGGTGAGTGAATGGTGATGGTTTTAAAATACGTCCAAAAATTCTTTGATAGTCTTCTCAATAAAAGGTAAAGCCTAATTCCCCTTCCCTTTTTTATTTTATTTTTTTCGCCTTCCTTTGACTAGCAGCCCGCCTTAGTGACTTGCTTTTAACAAATAGAATATGGCAGAAGTGATACTGTATGGTTTCTCAGAAAAGTCATAAAAGGAGACACAGCTTTTACCTTATTCTCCTCTCTCTTGGAATGTCTGCCTTTGGAACCCAGCCAGCATGGTGTGAGGAAGCCAAGGAGCCACATGGACAGGTCACAGGTGTAGGTGTTTTGGCCCCAGCCCCAGCTGAGGTCCCAGCTGACCCAGCGTCAACCAGCAGACCTGTGGGTGAGCAAGCCTTTAGATGGTTCCAGCCACCAGTCTCAAGTCACCCTCGCTGACACCAAGGGTAGCAAAGACAAACTGCCCTTCTTAAGCCCAGCCCAAATTACAGATTCGTGAGCCAAATAAATGTAGTCATTGTTTTGAGGCATGAAGTCTTGGGGTGATTTGATATGCAGCAACAGCTAACCAGACGTGCTATTCAGATGCCTACTAGAAATATCCACGTATCTAAATAAAATTCTGTAGCAGCTGCAACCTTTTACACATTATAAATGACAACTGCCTTATGGTCCCAGCTTTCTCACTTACGATTGCCGGACATTTTAGCAAGTCAGTCTCCTGAACTTTAGTTTCTGCAACTGTAAGGCAAAGATGAGAATACCTGTCTTTATTTTATTTTATTTTTTCCAGCTTTATTGAGGCATAATTGACAAACAAAATTATATATATTTATGGTGTACAACATGATGATTGATATATGTATGCGTCATGAAATGATTACCATGATCCAGTTAGCTAACATATCCATCACCTACAAGGCCCATCATTTTGTATATGTGTGTGTGTTTGTGTGTGGTGAGAACACTTAAGATCAATTCTCTTAGCAAATTTCAGGTATACAGTACAGTATTATTAACTATAGTCACCATGTTATACATTAGTACCTGACTTATTTTAAAAAATCATTTATGAAACCTATGTACCAAGAAGGAAAATGATGAGATAGTGGAGGTTATAAAACTAGATTCCAACAATTATAACTGTAAAAATGGGCAGGTGAGAAATAGAGGGATTAGATTAATTGGGTTAAGAGGATTTTTTTCTTCCATTTTTCAAATTTTCTGTATTATATATTTACTTATAGTAATAAAAAATACATGTATTTTAAAAATTCCACTGTGCATTCTCAACTCAAACCCAGTTATTTCTTCTCGCTGACCACCCTGCCTGCTAAATCAGGTCAAGTGGCTCGGAAGAGCAACAGGCACAAAGCAGCATCCTATTTCTTGGAGCTTTGGGGGTCAAGAGATGATTGACTCCAGAAGCCACATGTCCTGCCTCCCCAGACTATGTGCCATTCCTCACCCTGCAGCCCCCCAGTCCTGGTTAGTTCTCACCTATATGAGCTAAGCATTAGCTCCAATGCCACAGTCAATGCCCATTATTTGTATAACCGGAAATCACCACTATCTGAGCTTGGAGGGGTACAATCCAGTGGTTGGGGGAGTTGGTCACAATGCTGGGTTAGAAAACTGCCTCTGCCACATATTGCCTGGGGGCTTTGCATATGTGATTAAGGATCTCAAGATGAGGTCCACCTGGATTACATGAGTTGGCCCTAAATCCGATAACAAGTTCCTCAAGTTCCAAGGGCACATATCAAGTTCCCCAAATGGCCCCAAGAAGCTTCCCTGAGATCAAGGTGCCCTCGCTGGGCCCCATCTTGCCAGGCACACACTAATGTGAATGACTTTCAGTGAGGGGAAACTAGTAGGGTTAGGGAACTGAGAAACTAGGGAGGGAAGTTACTAAGAAAAAACACCAGCGATCCAGGAAGGGAGGCTTAATTTAGCCGAGAGACAATCCCACAGCCCTGACTGTCCAGCTGGAACTCTCTCTCGTCCTGCTGCCCTACGCCAGTCTCTCTGTTCCTCCTGCCTCCCACTTCTCTTGCCAACACAGTTGCTGATCTAGTTGATTAATCTTTCACAAACATTCAACGATATCTACCTGGCCCTATCATAATCCTGAAAATACAAATCCCAGCTCCCCACCACTTACAGAAATCAGTGAGGGAGAAACAATGACCCATCAAAATAGTCTGTTAAGATGGGCTGGAGGCAGGACTTGGCTCTTTGAATGCTTTTGAGCAGAAACACTCCACTCAGGCCCAGGGGCGCTGGGAGCAGGGGGTGAAGGAGAGGCAGGAGCCTGAGAGGGCTTTTCCTGGGCAATGCCTGATCTGAGTTTTAGAGGAGATGCAGGATTTAGCAAGGAGGAGAAAGTGGGGTGAGATATTGAGTATGTTTTACCAGATCCTGACTACTTTGTGAATTATTTCAGGGCAGAGATTGTTTCTAAGCCTAGCAAGGAACCTCTACTTAGAATAATTTGCCATGCCAATATGGGATGGTATGCTAGAATAGTATAGACTGGTACTTTAGGGACTATGTGTACTTTATGGACTAATAACTAATATTAACTTTGTAAGCTCTTTTCCTTCTTTGTTTTCCCTCTGCTTCCTTATTCTAGTTCACCATCTTCTTTTCTGAAAGGGAATATGATTTCCGTACTAAAGAGGAAACTTAACTTATCGCAAAGACATCATCTGGGACAAGATCTATATGCTTTCCTCAAGTGGATACTAGATGATTATTATGCAATTAACTTCCTCTTAGGAGATACATGCTGAGGTACCTGTGGGTGAAGTCTTATCACATCTGCAACTTACCTTAAAAATTGTGTGGGAGCTGGCCGGGTGCTGTGGCTCACACCTGTAATCCTAGCACTCGGGGTGGCTGAGGCAGGAGGATCGCTTAAGGTCAGGAGTTCGAAAATTGTGTGGGAGGGAGGAGAGAGAGAGAGAAAGCAAATGCGGCAAATGCAAACTGTAAATAATTGTTGAATCTGCTGGAGAGTATATGTATTTATTACACTACTTTTCAATTGTTCGACAGTTTAAAATTTAAAAATAAAAAGTTGGGAAAATATAAATAGATTGTCCTGGGACAAAGCACTGCTCAGTAGCAGATTCCTTCTCAGAGTCCGTGTAAAAATTGCCTTCGCCTTTATGTGATGCATTTTGCTCTGTGTATCTATTTTTGCATGAATTTGTTTTGTCTGTATCCCCTTCTCAAAGTGTCAAGCTGCCAGAATACAATCTCAAATGCAGAATTTTTCTGTTGTCTACTAACACTGACTTTGATGCTCAGACATTTTTAAGTGAAGATCACAATTACTTAATAGTACCTTACCATCTTTACTTTATAATGAAGGTCAAACTCTCTCACCTTTAATTGCAAGGTATTTAGAGCAGGTATGATTTCTGCAGCATTTCATTAGATGAACATTATATTTAGTGGATAATAAGCAAGGTCTGTAACTTGGCAAGAAGTTGCAAGGACACCTTGAATAAGGCTATTCTTTGACTGGCTTTTCCCAAAGCAAAGCAAAGCAGTCATTCTGCAGCTGTTCCATTTATAAAAACAAAAAAGAAGCTCTCTGGTCAAGTAAGTTAGGAAAATAACTATAAACACTGTATATTATATTCTCTATCTTAAAGAATCACATTACATATTAGCAATTCAAGGTGCTGCAAAGTTCTGGCTCCTTGTCATGGAGGCACAGCTTCTATTGGACAAACCCCCACACAAGATAATAATTAAAAATCCTGGGAAAACTTTTTTTTTTTTAAGTGTCTGAAGGCTGGATATGGTGGTTTATGAATGTGAGCATTTTGGGAGGCTGAGGTGGGAAAATAGCTTTGAGGCCAGGGGTTCAAGACCAATATGGGTAACATAGCAAGACCCTGTTTCTACAAAAAATAAATACATAAATAAAATAGCTGGGCCTGGTGGTGCACACCTGTGGTCCCAGTGTCTTAGGAGGCTGAGGCAAGAGGATCACTTGAGCCCAGGAGTTTGAGGTTGCTGTGAGCTATGACTGGGCTACTGTACTCCAGCCTGAGCGACAGAGCGAGACTTTGTCTCTAAACAAAACAAGACAAAAGAAACAGAAAAACTACCTGGAAAGCAAAAAAAGCAATGAAACCAGTGAAGCTGAAACTTTCTGCTTTCCTCAAGTGGATATTAGATTATATTATGCAATTAATTTATTCCTAGGAGATGCATGCTGAGGTATCTGTGGGTATAATTATAATACATATGACAAGAGTAGAATAAAGACAGAATGAGTAAATAAGGCTATTTTATTGAAAATTTTGGTACAATGTTAATTTTAAGTAGCTACTAAGGGTATATTGTAATCAAGAAGCAGCCACTAAAAATTTAATAAAGAGAGGTATAGCTAAAAAAACTAACAGATTAATTGAAGTAGAATTCTAAAATATATTCAATTAACTACCATTCCCCCCAAAAAAAGGCAGAAAAAAAGGAACAGAGGAACAACAACAAAAAAAACAGATAAGACAAAGAGAAAAGTAGTAGTAAAATCAAACCATATTAATAATTAAGTAAATAATAATAATAATAATGGTAAATGAACAAAACACTCTACTTTCTAAACACTTAAACCAAACTGGGTGGCAAAAAAAAAGAGAGAGATTGCAGAAATAGGTTTTTGGTTTTTTTAAAGCAATACCCAACATGCTCTCTGTAAGAAATATAAAGACATACATTGAAAGACATAGATTGGAATGAGCGAATAGAAAAAGATAAAACATGCAAACAGTAAGCATAAGAAGGTGGGGGTAGCCGTATTACTCTCAGTTAGTTTAGAAGTCTAGACAAATAATAAGAGATAAAGAAGCATAATTCTTAATGAAGAAAGGAACAATTATAATATAATATAATTGTATATTATATTTTATTATATAACATTTTAAAAATAAAAAATATTCCTGTCTCAGCAAATGCCAAATTAATGAGACAAAAAAATCAACAAAGACATAAAATCTCAGCAACATTGTCAACTTCCTTGAGTTAATTGACTTTTATAGAACACTACACACAATTGTCCGATTCATATTGCACATGACATGTTTAGCATGATAGTCCATATTCTGAGCTATAAAACTAGTCTTAGGAAATTTATGAAGATTGAAATCATATAGTGTATGCTCTCTGATTACAAAAGAATTAAATTTAAAACAGTAAAATATTTGGGAAAACTCCAGTAATTGGAAATTAACACACTTTTTTAAAAATATTTACATTTCACAGAATAACACATTTCTAAAGAAGTTAGGGAAAAAAAATCTAAATTGAGCTAAGCTTCCACTTTCAAAAATTGGTAAAAAGAGTACAAAGTAAACCAGGAATAAGTAGAGAGAAAGAAATAATCAGGATAAGCAAAAATCAATGAAATGGAAAAGAGAAAACAATAAAGAAAATGAACAAAGCCAAGTTTGTTCTTTGAAAAAAAAACAAAATTAATAAATCCCTAAGGAGATAAATCAAGAGAAAAAGAAGAAACAAGTCGACAATATCAGGAATTTAAAAGAGATCATTACTATGACTCTTACAGTTTTTAAAAAGACAAGGAAAAATAAATAATTTTATCCCCTAAATTTGACCATTTAGTTAAAAGAGACAAATTCCTTGAAAAATATTATTTACCAAAACTGACCAAAGATGAAACAGAACATCTGAGTAACCCTATTGTTAGGCTTGCTCAGGGTGGGAACCTGGAAAGTATGTATAGGACGGAATGCGGTTAGTGGAAAACTTAGATAAACTTCGATAGTGACCGGTTAATGGAAAACTTAGGCAGTGATCCTAAGACCTGTGAGACAATAGCCGCAGAAGTCTGGAGAGTCTGGAGGTTGTAAATCTAACTCTGACCACAGACAGTTGTGGCAATGCCGGCAGGAACTGGTTACTGTTCACAAGGCTGGGGTGGCTGTATCACTATCAGTTAGTTTAGAAGTCAAGACAAATAATATTATAAGAGATAAGGAAGCATAATTCTTAATGAGGAAAGGAATAATTATAATATAATTGTATTATATTTTATTATATAATATTAAAAAGAACATAAAAATCCACACTCCCCAAACTTCCATCCAAACCTCCTATAAAACCTACCTCTCTCCCCTTCCTGGTGTGGATGCTCTTTTCGGCCTCCATCCACCTCCACCCAGATGCTCAAATAAATAGCGTTTTGCTATACCTGAGGCTTTGTGTGTCTCCCTCTTGGCTCCAGACCTAACACCTGTATTTACTTAAAAAATTAGGTTCATTATCAAATACATACATAATGAGTGAGATGTGCACCATCTGGGGGATGGTCATGCTGAAAACTCAGACTTGTGGGGGGAAGGGGAAAGGGCATTTATTGAAACCTTAAAATCTGTACCCCCATAATATGCCGAAATAAAAATAAATAAATAAAAAGAAAGGAAAAAAACACATTTTCCATGAAGAAAACTCCAGATCCAGATGGTTTTACTGATAAATTCTGTCAAACGTTAAAAAAAAACCAACTAATATTACACAAATTCTCTCAGAAAATAGAGGGAATATTTATTTCTCAACTACTTTTTGTGAGGCCAGCTTTATTCTGAGTATAACCTGACAAAGATGTTGGAAAGAAGGGAGACTGCAAACTAATATAATATCTCTCATGGGCATAGAAATGAAAGGTCCTTAACAAAATATTAGCAAATCAAATCCAGCGATATATAAAGAGGATAATACATAAGATCCAAGGGGAGTTTATTCCAGGAATACAAAGTTGGTTCAACATTCATAAATCAATGTATTTCACCATATTAACAGAGGCAAGGAGAAAATCAAGTGATTATTTCAGTAGATGGATAAAAATCATTTGACACAATTGAACAACTATTTATGATTTAAAAAAAAACTCAGCAAATTAAAATCAGGCTAATGAAGGTCATATATGGCATATTTAATGATAAAATATTGAATGCTTTCCTTCTATGATAGTAAACAAACTGATGGCCAGCTGCACCAATTTACTGATGTTTGTAACATTTTGAAATGTATCAAAAATTTAAGATGGAGTATTTGATGAATAAAGGGATGGAGAGATAAGTAGAAATGTGATAAAGCAAATATAGCAAATTGTTAATTACAGACTAGAGGGGGTAGGTATGTGCATGTTCACTAGTGCAACTACAAATTAAATGAGCTAATATGTATAAAATTTTATGGTAATCTGCTTAAGCCATGTATTTATAAAGTGTTAAAAGTACTTGCTAATTAAGATAAATCTGAAATGAGATACAGCAATCCTGAAATTAATATACATCAGTGACAAAATATGATACAACTTACAAAAATTCAACTCATACACAATGTTACAGCTCTATTGCATAATAGGACATGTATTAAATAGTATTATGTTGTTATTATAGCTACGTGACATAAAATGCCATGAACATTTCCCAGGAGAAAAAGAGTAGGTGAGAAAAGGCTAAATGAACAGTCATATTAAGATTGTATGAGTGTTGGCATTACTTGCATGTTAATGATTCTTCTTATTAGAAAAAAAAAAAATAGTCCCGGTATGGTGGCTCATGCCTGTAATCCCAGCAGTTTGGGAGGTCAAGGTGAAGGATCCCTTGAGCCCAGGAGTTTGAGACTAGCCTGGGCAACATAGTGAGACCCCATCTCTACACAAAATTAAAACAAACAAACAAACCTATTCATCCATTATAAATTATGTACCTTCTCAAGAACAATAAACACGGAGTTCCATAACAACTAGCACATGTAATAGGTTCTTCTTCCATGATTTTCCAACTTACACTGCATCTGCTTGGGTTGCCCACATCTCTGGCACCCTTCTACACTACAGAGTGTGATTCCAATTCAGACACTGAATGGAGGGGAACACCATGACGGTTTTGAAACAGTTCTCTGATATTTCTAGCAATGTAAAAGTTATGGTATCAGAATATACTTTATAGAGAAATCTGACAGCATTTTCAATAAGGGTACTTAAGGCTGGGTCCGGTGGCTCATGCCTGTAATCCTAGCACTCTGGGAGGCCGAGGCAGGAGGATTGCTCAAAGTCAGGAGTTCGAAACCAGCCTGAGCAAGAGTGAGACCCTGTCTCTACTAAAAATAGAAAGAAATTGGCAACTAAAAAATACATAGAAAAAAAAATTAGCTGGGCATAGTGGCGCATGCCTATAGTCCCAGCTACTCGTGAGACTGTGGCAGTAGGATTGCTTGAGCCCACGAGTTTGAGGTTGCTGTGAGCTAGGCTGATGCCACGGCACTCACTCTAGCCTGGGCAACAAAGCGAGGCTCTGTCTCAAAATAAATAAATAAATAAATAAGGGTACTTAAAAAAATTTATCCCCACTGAAAAGCAAACAAACAAGAAACCATGGGAAAGATACTTTCAGAACAATGCCTATACCTTATAGCGTGGACAAATTGATAACACACACACACACACACAGAATTTCCAAAATAACTTTTATTGCTATATAAAAAGTTAAGAAAAAATAGATGCATATTTTTCCTACAAAATTATAAAATATTCAGGATATTTGATATTTTTCCATAAATGCGCTATGACAAATTTAAAGATAGAAATCTTTTCCATGTAAAATTTTTAGGTACCTTGTGGAGGATAAATAACAATAATTTTCTTTCCTCTATACTTTCCTATAAGACACAGCAGTTACAGTTTTCTGTTGGAGTTATTAATAAAAAAAGTACATACCAAGATAAAAATTCCATCATATTGAAATAAAATTAGCATAAAGCTTCACTTCTTCCCTTGTGCTTTCAGATTGGTAGTTGCAGTCAATCAGTCTGCACTAGAATTTCCAACTCAGCAGGGGAAAGAACCTAATTAAAAATGAGACACACTCTTTATTTCGTCCTTTAGAAAATGGAAACCACTTGTCAGTATTCTTTCAAAAATGTAATTGCTTTCTTTGTCATTTCACTGTAAAATCTGAGATGCTGTTTCCAAACAGCACAGCTTCAATGAAACTACGTAAGGAAAGGAAGGAAAGTGCTTTGGAGGGTAGATTCAGTTTGACACAAGAAACACAGGAAGCTGTATACTTTTGATGACATTAATTCAAAAAGTACATTCATTGAGAGAAAAGGCTTTAGTGTCGATTCAGATGAGTGTTAAAATAAAGCTTTCTTTTCTGAAATTAGATTATGGGGTAAACCAAGCCAGATTATCTATGCAGATGATATAAACTATAATTATGTGGGGAGGTTTCAATCACTGTTTTGGAATTGATACCTAAAGCTTTCTTCTCCCCTATTCTTTGTGGACTTTTTAATGAGATATTTTTGGTAGAGATGCTTTAGGTAGGAAGTATCAGCTTTTGAAAGATAAAGGTACAATTATCACTGGCATAAAAAGCCCATTATAAGAAGAGTCTAAAACAGAAATGCTTTCTAGATATATTTTACTATGTATTGTTTTATTAAAGGCTGAAAAAGAAAGAAAAGAAGTTCCTATAATATCTGTAAGCTTACCCTCACATTAGCTCACCTAAAAGATAAAATAAAGCGCTGAGATGAGGGCTGCTCAAATACTTTGCAATGGAGCTATGGAAGTGCCAGATTCACAATTAACTTTTCCCTCATAACCTCTTTCTTGGCCTATAGGAAAAGGAATGGGAGTCTCAATTGTTGGGGCTCAGTCACTATTCCCCCGCAAAGTGCCTGGAATTTTGTGCACCTCTATGTAATGAAGCATCCATTTCTCAAATGCTGGGTGACCATGCAACTACTCCTTCGACTTAGTACCAAGATTGTACCATGCTCTACTCATACTGAACTTAATTGTGCTAATATGTGCCAGGCATCGGGCTGGACACTGGGGATGCTTCTGTCACTATTACCAATTTTGGAAATAGAATTAATTAAATAAGAAGAAAATAGCGTTATAATAGGGGAATCTTGAATGGTTCTCCATGAAGTTTAAGGGATATGATGGAGTATAGCTAGTATTCAGTCTTTGGAAGTAATTATCAGTCATCTAAAAGGAAATACACTAAGCACCAAAACTGTTAAGTGTATTCTGTGTAAACTGCAAGGTTTTTATCCACATTCAAATGCTTCGGTTTAAGATTGCAGAGAAGCCAAAAATCAACCAAAAAATGAAAGGCATCATTTCAGCATAGGCACTACTCTAGATTTTAAGTCAGCCTAGAGCCTAGACAGAGATCTCCACCTGTGAAAAGACGTTACCTCTAACCCACTGCTGAGAAACCTAAAGCTCAAAATAACCCCAAAATTCCACGAAAAGTGGGAAGAACCCTAACTGTTGCCCCAGAGCAGGGCAGACCATGAGTTAGATCTCTTCTAGCTCTAAACTCGAAGTTATTCGGCAGCTAAGATCCTGAAGAAAAAAATTGCAATTAATCATGAAAGCTGCAGATATTCTTTTTTTCTCTCCTTCAGCTGCTTGAATCAGAAGAAATCTATAGATATGCTTGCCCAAATCTTTCTGTCACCAAGACACAATTTTAAGCTCAAAGGAGTATTAAGCCAGGCTATGGCTTGTTGGCAGTGGCAGGGGTCCCCTGATCTACTCCAGGTATGAGTGGTCCTTTTTCCTTGGTTATCTGGGGAATCTGCCTGGAATTCGAGCCGAAGGGAAAGAAGCACCCCTTAAATAGCCCCATCCCACCCTAGCCAATGGACATTATTCAGAGGTGGGTTGAAGTAGGGGCAAATTAGTACAAGACAGAAAATAGCACAGTGATGTGGTTATAGTCACAGACTGAGGAGCCAGATCGCCAGCGTTTGAATCTCAGTCCCGCTGTGTATGAGCTGTGTGACCTTGGGTCGAATTCTTACCCTCTCCCGGCTTCAGATCTCTCGCCTGTAAAACGGAATAGTAACCACATCTACCTTATCAGGTGTGTCTGGGGACTGAATGAGCTAATACCTGTAAGGTACTTAGAGGAGTGTCTGGCGCCCAGTAAGTTCCATGTAAGAACTTTTAAAAATAAGAAAAGAAACTTAGATAAAACTGCTCTTTGAGATTTGTAGAGCAGTTTATGCTGCTGAAGCATTCAGGCATGTTTTTATTTTAAGAGGTTTAGAATCTGGGTCATAAAAAGCACACCAACCCCAGGGAAGTCTTGGGACTAAGTTGAGTTTTAGAAAATCTTCTAAGTCTGACCAGGGAAGATGTCTTCAACTACCTATGACCCAAACACTGTTCCAAAATACCCTGATATAAACTCTGGTCTCTAACGCTAATTCAAACCCAAACAAGCTGGGGAGGGAGTAGAAGGCAGGCATGGGGAGAAAGAAGCCAGTTATTTTCCTATTTTTTTTTCCCTGTACTCTAACCATGATATCTATGTAGCAAAATGGTCTAAACCCTGTCCCAGGTATTCATAATCTGATTTTAAAACTTTAGGACTGGTTCTAAACTTTAGAACCAGGTTCTACCTGGTTCCGAAATTACTGGGCTCTTGGAAGTAACATGTCTTGCATGACAAGAGGCCAGGGATGCTGCCAGTTTATCAACCAACTAGTAGACATGTTTTGAGCACCTGTTCTGTGCAAGGCACTGTGCTGATGCTTTGGTCCTCGACAAGAAAGAGGTAACATAACCACAATTTGTATCTGCTATTACTTATATTGATCACATCCTTTCCAAGTCATGTAAGTTTATAGGCCTCAATCAATATAGTCAGTCTTTCAAGAAATCTTCCTTTATGATTAAAAACATATTGATGCTATGTAGCTCAATTATCTTATGGCTAAATAGGAGAAGCTAAATTGTAGAGCTAGTTTTTAGAAGTAAAGTTATACTGATACATCTCTACAACATTTTACATGGTGGATCTCTGCACAGCCTCGTCAAGGGCTAAGTTTCTTTTCCTTGCTGCTACTTCATTGTTTAATTTTGAATCTGATTTGTCCATGTCGTGGCCATAGCTGGTTGCCATGGAGCCTTCTACTCCCTCTACAGTGCCTCCATTTGGCTGAAGAAGGGTAGAATTCGGTTCTTTAGGACGTTTCCATTGTGGCCTGGTAACTATCCAAAAAATAAGGGCCCCAAACACCAGAGTCAGAAGGCCAAGGGTATTTGCGAAAACACCTTCTGGTGGGAATGAACTGTATGGAGGATCCGACCTATTAAAAAAGCAGAAAGTGTGTTCAATTACAAACAGGGTAATAAGGCAACATGCAAAACAGCCTTGAGTTTATCTGCTCAAAATGCACAATGGTACAGCTTCAATGTAAATTTCCTTAAAGCTTGGTATTAAGCAGAAATTTAAGTGATGCTATAATTCACTCAGTGGTATATCATACAATTGTTAAAAATCATAAATATGAAAATAATATAGCAGTTATAACACCTGTATCATTTAAAAATTGAAAAAAATATGAAACAAAAATGTAGGTACACTATAATTACAATTAAGATAAAAACATGTGTATCAAAAAGACCGAAAAGGAATGCATAACTTTAACAGTTGTTTTGTAAGAGTGGTACAATTTGTTGGACTTTTTGGTCCTTCTAAGCTTTTAGTAGTATCATATTACATGTAAAATATAATAAATTGTTTTAAAAACAAATTTTTTTAATGTTTAATATTTTAAAAGATTTTGCTGCGTTTATATTACATTTTCCCAATGAACAAGTATTTAACATATTATAGCTTAAGTATTACAGTCACGAAGAATACACAACTTACAGGGTAAAAAGCAGTTTCTCGGTCACTCCCATAAGTACTGTTAAAATCACTGTTCCAAAGAGGAGAAGTCCAGAATAAACATGTATGGGCATTAAAAATGCTCGGAGAGAAAGTGGAGCCCAAGGAAGCAGAAAGACAAAAAAACCTACGAGAAGCTAAACACACAAAAAATTGCAAAAGTTATAATTTAATTTTAGGTTTTAACTAACCTTAAATTATTTTCTAAAAAACAATATGTGTAAAATGAGAGAAACTTTCATGTAGAACCAAGGAGCATAAAATGAAAAGTAAGCTTCCCCACCCTCAGTTCTACTACCTAAACGTAACAACTATTACCACCTTCTCATGTCTCCTTCCAAAAAATGTCTATGCCTATACACGCATATTATATGTATTATAATTATATACAGATGTTTTTAAAGTATAAATGGGATCTTACTATACATATTACCCTGCATCTTGCTTTATTCCCTTAACAGTATATCTTGGAGATCTTTTCTTATCAACACATGTTTATCCAGTTTATTCTTTTTAATGGCTAATATTCTATTTTAAGGATGTAACATAACTTATTTATACAGTTCTCTGTTGATGGATACTTCTGTTTACAGTTTTTTTGCTGTCATTAACAAGGCTGTAGTGGACATTCTGATACTTACTTGTTTATTTTTATCAATTTCCTAAGGTTGCCAAGGAGGAAAGGAAGTAAGAGATTTTTTTAAAAATCACTAAACCCACATACATTAGGACATATAATTTAGTCAGTTCAACCTAAAAAGCTATGTGGAAAGAAGTTGACAACTTTGTTTCCTAAGGAAGAAGTGAATTCTGTAGAACAGTTATCTTCATTTCCTTGATAAATAAATCCCTAGTGGGATACATTTTTGCAGCGCAGACAGCAAGATTCCCAAATAAACTGAAGTCTGTTACACTTGGACAGTTTTGTTTTGTTGCCCCATGCACCTGCTAGTTAAGTATTCTCCTCTCTTCAAGAAAATAAAGATGACTTAGTGGCTGCTGAATTACTAAGTTTAAAGGACTATTTTTTTCAGGTACCTAACTTAGGATCTATCACCCTAACAAAACAACTATGAGAAGAGAAGAGAATGAGGAAAAAAGCACTAACATCACTATTCATCTTTCTTAATTAAGCTCCAAGGACTAATGGGGGGAGGGGCAGAAGAATGGAGGCAGGAGGAGGGATCCAAAGCTCTCATACATTTAGAATCAGCTTATGGTAATAAATGTAAAGTAAGAAAAAATGCAGGTGATAGGCTGATTGTTCGCTTAATACCCAAAATGCCTGAATATATTAGAAATGGTTCAGAGGGTTACCCCTTAGTGGTTCAGAATATTCGTAAATGGCCGGGCGTGGTGGCTCACGCCTGTAATCCTAGCTCTCTGGGAGGCTGAGGTGGGCGGATCGTTTGAGCTCAGGAGTTCCAGACCAGCCTGAGCAAGAGCGAGACCCCATCTCTACTATAAATAGAAAGAAATTAATTGGCCAACTAATATATAGAGAAAAAATTAGCCGGGCATGGTGGCACATGCCTGTAGTCCCAGCTACTTGGGAGGCTGAGGTGGGCGGATCGTTTGAGCTCAGGAGTTCCAGACCAGCCTGAGCAAGAGCGAGACCCCATCTCTACTATAAATAGAAAGAAATTAATTGGCCAACTAATATATAGAGAAAAAATTAGCCGGGCATGGTGGCACATGCCTGTAGTCCCAGCTACTTGGGAGGCTGAGGCAGCAGGATTGCTTGAGCCCAGGAGTTTGAGGTTGCTGTGAGCTAGGCTGACGCCATGGCACTCACTCTAGCCTGGGCAACAAAGTGAGACTCTGTCTCAAAAAAAAAAAAAAAAAAAAAGAATATTCATAAATGGCCTTTGGTGAACTTCAATGACTCCATTAGTATCAAAGGGCAAGCTTCCTGATATCCATGCTGTGTTTTCTATATAAAAATGTGGCTCATGTTAAGTGACTGTCAGGGATTTAGCACAAATATATTTCTGTAAGTCGCCATATCTTTTCTGTGACTTACCCATAAAAATATGTATTTCTCATATTCCTGTTCTCCTGACCAATTTTATTCCTGAGATTCTTACTGTTTTCTCTCATTTCTTTCATAATTTATCACATATGTCTTTTATAATCCTGTAAGGTTCAATGATTTAAGGCAGACACAATGTCAGAAATTTGCTTGCAGGACCCCCAAGCAATTTAACTTCCCTAAATCTTCCTTTCATCATTAAAAAAATTCTTTCAGCAGGCCAGGCAGAGTGGCTCACACCTGCATTCCTATATCTACAGTAGAGATGAAAAATGCCATCTTCAGGTCCTAAAGGAGCCTACCGCAAGATTTACACTTCTAATAACAACAGATGACTGTGTCATTCCAGTGTGCAAGCCCTGGGCTAACCCTTCCCATGCATTATTTGGCTTTGATTCTTATGATTTTGTGAAGGTTCATAAGCCTTAATTTATAGCTGAGCAAACTAAATCCAGAGGAGTTAAATTACTTGTCCAAGGTCTCCAGCTACCAAATGGATGAACCTAATTCCAACTGAGGTCTCCTTGGCTGCAAACCCTGCTTTCTAAACACTACTTGCTCTCTAGATCTGAACAAGGGAGAAGTTGGGGCCAAAATTCCTCCCGCTCAGTAAAGCCATGAAGTTGTGAAATGATATTACTGAGAAGCCCAGTTAGTACAAAGAAAATAACAGGAAAAAAAAATTGGGGTATTTCAGCGAGCAAAAGAGAATCTTGAGACAATTAAATATGTTTTTAATTCACCCAAGTTTAAAAATAGAATATATTGATATAATTGACTAATATTACAGAAAAAAAAGTTACAGTAGGGAGATTATATTTAACAATAATTTGTTGTATATTTCAAAATACCTAAAAGAGAAGAACTAGAATGTTCCCAATATAAAAAAGGATAAATGTCTGAAGTGATGGATATCCCAATTACCCTGATTTGTTCCTTATATATTGTATACTTGCATTAAAAATATCACATGTACCCCCAAATATGTACATTATTAATATGTATCAATAAAAATAAATTAATTAAAAGGAAAAGCAATGTTCATTTTAACAGATACAGAAAAAGCATTCTATAAAATTCCACATATACTCATTTAAAAAGTAAAGCAAAACCTTTCCACAAACAAGGATAGAGGAAATGAGAAGCTTCTATATGCAATAATAAGATATTAGAGGTATTCTCTTTAAAATAAGAACAAGTTAAGAATTCTTATCTCTACTTCTATACTTCTTCTATACACTTCTACATACTTCGATACTTCTGTTCTCCTCAATTCTATACCTTGCTGGCTAGGACACAGAGGAAAAGACTGTATATGACAGAACTGGCATTGTAGATAAATGGCAAGAGCAGAGACACTTCAATAAATGTGATGGGGAACAGCCTATCCACAAAAATGAAGCTGGATCACAACATCATACACTAAAATTAATTCTAGATCAATTAATCACTTACTTTTCAAAGACAAAACTTTAATAGAAAGCATAAGAGAATGTTTTGACCTCAGGGTGGAAAAGGATTTCATAAACAAGTCACCAAAAGAAAACAAAACAAAAAATGATCATCTTAGAGGAAAAAAGATAACTCATTTGGTTGCATTAAAATTGAGAATTTCTTTTTTTCATGGCTGGCCATGGTGGCTCACGCCTGTAATCCTAGCACTCTGGGAGGCTGAGGCGGGAGGATCGCTCAATGTCAGGAGTTTGAAACCAGCCTGAACAAGAGCGAGACCCAGTCTCTACTATAAATAGAAAGAAATTAATTGGCCAACTAAAAAATATATAGAAAAAAAAAATTAGTCAGGCATGGTGGCGCATGCCTATAGTCCCAGCTACTTGGGAGGCTGAGGCAGTAGGATTGTTTGAGCCCAGGAGATTGAAGTTGCTGTGAGCTGGGCTGATGCCATGACACTCTAGCCCAGGCAACAGAGTAAGACTGTATCTAAATAAATAAATAAATAAAATTGAGAATTTTTCATTTAGAAGGGGTTGTTGCAATGATAAAATAAAATAAATTGAAAATTTTTATTTATCAAAAACTATTAATAAGAGAGAAAATGCAAGCTTCAAACTGGAAGAAGATATAGCAATACACATAAATGATAAGGAATTTAATACAGAATTCTTACAAATCTGTTTTTCTTACAAAAGAAAAACAAACTTATTTTGTATATGGATGAAAGACATGAACAAGTATTTCTTAGAAAACACTAGTGACATGAACATTAAAACAGGAAGACATCATTATAGACCCACTAATTTGACAATAATTTAAAAGTCTGAAGAAGATGCAGGCTGGCAAAGACATGACATATGAGAACTCTTACAAACTGCATGCAGGAATATAATTGGGGTCAACCACTTTGGAAATCAATTTGGCATTATCTTTTTAGGTTGAGCATGTAATTCCACTCCTAATTATATGCTCAGAGAAACCACTACATATGAGGACTAGAATATGTGTATATAAATGTTCAATGCAGCATTATTTGTAACAGAAAACAATTGAAAATAATGCAAATGTCTAATAGCAGGAGAATGAGTAAGTAAATTTGTGGCATATTTATATAGTGGAATATACAGGTAAAAATGAATGGACTATAGCTAGAGCAATCAATATAGTTGAATCAGTAGAGTAAAAAAAAGTCGCAATAGAATGTATATAGTATGAGACCTTTTTAAAAAAATGTTCAATTAAAAAAGTAAAATTATTATACTTAGTTCTTTGACTTGGAAAAATAAGTTTAAAAGCAAAATTAAACACTGTATTATTTAATTAATCAATATTATTTAATTAAACACATTTTAAAATTAATCAATGTTATTTTAATTAAACATGTTATTTAATTAAACATATTATTTATTTAATCAATATTTTAAATTAAATACCATGTTGTTTAATTAGTTAATCAATTTAATTAAACAACATAGTATTTAATCAATATTATTTAATTAAACAACATATTATTTAATTACTATAGGATATATAAAACAATATACTGAGTCACAGTATGTGGTAAAAGTATAAAGAAAATCAGAGAATGAGAAAAAAACACCAGGAGAGTGGTTACCTCCAGGGGTTGGGGTAGGTAGGGAATTATGGGATTGAGGTGGTATTTGGTAGGTAGGTGGAGGTCCTATGCTTTCCAATTAGCTTGAATGTGGAGTCATGAGAGTTGATTTTATTATGATTATTCATAACTTCTAAATATATACAATAAATAGTTTGTTATTTTTTTTAATGCCCCCCAGGCTAGGTCTCAGAAGTTGAAAAGAAGTCTATACTTGAAATGCTTTAAATACAATGTTGGAAGGGGTAAGCATGTTAAAATAAATCCACAGATATTAACAAACTGTTTTCCCCCAATTTGGTGACAATTTACTCTCTCACTAGCAGTGTATGAGAGCACCCTTTGTCAATCTTATGGGAGAAAAATACTATTTGATTGTTTTAACTTATATTTCCCTAATTCCTTAGTGAGGTTGAACCTCTTGTCATATGCTTATTGGTGATTTAATTTTCTTCTATGAACTGCCTGTTCAAATATTTTGTTCACTTTTCTATTCAGTTGCCATTTATTTATTTAGACAGAGTCTTACTCTGTTGCCTGGGCTAAAGTACCGTGGTATCAGCCTAGCTTACAGCATTGGTTGCCTTTTTATTATTAATTTTTAGGTTGCTTATATAAAAACACATTAACCATTAACACATTATGTATGATCATTCCCATATCTCTTTGTGCAGTTTCTATTGACTTTGGTATCTTTTGTCACATATAATTTTTTAAAAACTTTTTGTAGTCAAATATATCTTTCTTTTACTTTATGGCTTTTGAATTTCTTGTCAACCTTATGGCTTCCCCTATCTCAGACTAAACAAGTTATATACTCTATTTCTTAATTTTTTTTTCTTTTCATTGCCTTTGGTTTTTACATTTAGACCTTTAATCTATCTGAAATCCTTTCTTCCTGTTGTGTGATATACCAAGTCCTTTTGTTTCAAATTGTTTTCTTCCAAATGAATAGCATTTATTAAATAAGCATTCTTTCTCCACTAAATTGAAACACCATTGTGTCACAGAAAAAGTTCTCATTCACACTTGGACTGGTTCTGTACTCTCTATTCTTTCCATGAATGTATTTGTTTGTTCCTGTGTTAATTACTTGACTTGTTTGGAATAAGACAGGTCTCCCTTCACTTCTTTGTCAAACTTTCCTGGGTTATTTTTGGATATTTGTTCTTCTCCATAAAGTTTAAGACTCTTACTGCATTTAAAATCAGAATTATATTAAACATAATATTAGCAGTGATATAGAGGGAGTGGCATACAGGAGCAGAGAAGGGACTGTAGGGTCCAGGGCCACCGTTAGCTGACAGCAGCAAGGAAACAGGGACTTCACTCCTACAATTGCAAGGACCTAGATTCTGCCAACAAGCTGAATTAGCTTGGAAGCTGATTCTACAACAGAGTTTCCCAGTCAGACCCCAGGCGGGCTGATACCTTGATTTTGGCCTTGTTAGACCCAGAGCAGAGAAACCAGCCAAGCCAACCTGGACTTCTTTTGTATAAAAACTGTGGGGTAATAAATTTGGGTTGTGCTAAGCCATCAAGTTTGTGGTAATTTGTCATAGCAGCAATAGAAAACGAATAGTATTATTCATGGATTTTTTTGAGTCCTTACCAATTTACTTTTCCTGGTGTATTTTGCTGCTCTCTTTTAGTTTAAGTGAACAGTTTATGTATTTTAAGTTTTTCTTTCAAAATAATAAAAGCATTTAAGTCTATATTCCTCTGAGAACTATTTTAGTTGAGATTCATAGATTTTAGAATAAGTATTCTTTTTTATAATTTCTAGATATTTCTTAATTTTACATATTAAGATATAGAGCAGAGTATAAACTGGTTTTAGAGAATCCAGATTAAAAGGCATACATGGTATATGAAATCTTTTATTATTATTATATATTATTTATTTATATATTTTACTTATTTGTGTATTATTTTACTTATTATTCTGTGAATTCATAGTTCTGGTGCCCCCTTAGGAGGAAATAGTTATAATAGAAACACATATAAAGAATGCTAAGAAAACATTTACAGTCTCTGAATTGTTTCACTTTTTTTTTTTGAGATAGAGTCTCACTTTGTTGCCCAGGCTAGAATGTAGTGGTGTTAGCCTACTCACAGCAACCTTAAACTCCTGGGCTCAAGTGATCCTCCTGCCTCAGCCTCATGAATTGTTGATACTACTGTCATGTGTCACCACACCCAGTGAATTCTTCTACATTCTTGCTCAGACTGCTCTCAAATTCCTGACCTCAAGCAATCCTCCCCCCTCGGCCTCCCAGAGTGCTAGGATTGCAGGCGTGAGCCACCATGCCCAACCTGTCTTACCTTTGATGAATACACTGAGACACTGACCTGCAAGATATAGAATATGACGACTATCAGTCCAACCCAGCCATGGAGACTGTACAGATGGGGGATGTTCCTGAAATTGCGGTTCTCAAACACGGCCACCAGAGCGATAATGGCAAGAATGGCAGCAACGGCGTTTAACCCTGCGTGGATGGATTTCATCAGGAGCTTGCTGCATTTCCAGGTCCATGGCAGTCTGTACACAGTGATGGCTAGGGAGAGATGAAAGGGGACAGAATTTTTTTAAAAAAAATCAACACAAAATGAACAGTTAGACACACTGGGCACTCCCTTTTGTGAAACCCTTTCCCTTGCTTTCGCTTCTCCCCTCTTCCCCAGGTTATTCCTGCCTCTCGGGGGCTCTGTCTGGGCAGGGGGCTGGCATTTTCTTCACTCCCAACTTGTGAAGGAACCTTGGTGCCTCTCAGGCTCAGTCCTCGGGCTTTTTCTCCCTCTGCACTCTCTGTGGGTGATTTCATTCAGGCTTCCACTGAAGTGATATCTCCATGGCAAGGACTCCAAATTTACATCTTTATCCCAGAACTGTTTATACTCCAGACCCACAGAATCCAATGCTTTCTTGACATCTCTATGTAGATGCCTCCCAAATATCTCAAACTTATCACATTCAAACCAAATTCTTAATCATACTATCTGTTTTACGCCTGTTGTCACTTTTCTTCTTAAAAGTGTCTTTAGGCTGGGTGCGGTGGCTCACGCCTGTAATCCTAGCACTCTGGGAGGCCAAGGCGGGTGGCTCACTCAAGGTCAGGAGTTCGAAACCACCCTGAGCGAGACCCGTCTCTACTAAAAATAGAAAGAAACTAATTGACCAACTAAAAATATATATACAAAAAATTAGCTGGGCATGGTGGTGCATGCCTGTAGTCCCAGCTACTGGGGAGGCTGAGGCAGGAGGATCGCTTGAGCCCAGGAGATTGAGGTTGCTCTGAGCTAGGCTGACACCACAGCACTCACTCTAGCCTGAGCAACAAAGTGAGACTCTGTCTCAAAAAAAAATTTTAAAAATAAATAAAAAATAAAAGTGTCTTACTTTGATAAGAAGAAGACAGACTAAGGAATAAAAAAAACTTGCAAAAGAATTAAATTACATTTCACAAAGTAGTATATCTAAAACATAAGAGATCAACTTCATTAGTCATTGGAGAAATGCAAACTGAAACCAAATGAGAATTCCTCTACCACATAGCCGAATGGTTAAATTCGGAAAATACTGACTATTGAAATGAACGTACAGCAATCAGAACTCGAATGTTCTGATGAGGTAGTTTATTTATTTATTTTTTTGAGACAGGGTCTTGCTCTGTTTGCCAGGGCTAGAGTGCAGTGGCATCTTTATAACTCACAACAACCTCAAACTCCTGGGCTCAAGCCATGTTCCTGCCTCAGCCTCCTGAGTAGCTGAGACTACAGGCATGTATCATCATGTCTGGCTAATTTTTCTATTTTTTGTAGAGATGGGTCTTGGTCTTTCTCAGGCTGGTCTCAAACTCCCAACTTCAAGCAATCTTCCTGCCTCGGCCTCCAGAATGCTAGGATTACAGGTGTGAGCCACCTCGCTCAACCCAGTAGCTTAAATAAGAGCAAACACTTGGGAAAATTGGCAGTATCTACTTAAGCTAAACTTATGCATACCTTATGATCCATCAATTTCAATCCTGAGTATATGCCGAAAAGAAATATATACATATGTTCACCAAAAGACATGTCCTAGAATATTATTAGCAGCACTATTTATGGTGCCAAAACCTGGAAACCCCCCAAATGCCCATCATCAATAGAATGAATAGATGAATTCACACCATGGAATAATATATATCAAAGAGAATGAATGAGCTATAACTAGAATAACACTCGACAATATGGATCAACCTATAATGTCAATCCCAAGAAGCCAAACATTACCAAGTATATAGTATGATCCAATTTATCTGAAGTAAAAAACCAGGCAAAACTCATCTCTGCAGTTCTAAGGACAATATTACTCGTTGCCCTTGTGAGGAAGGCATGGTGCAACTGCAACAGGATGCCCAAGGGACTTCGAAGTCTCCCACTAATGCTCTGTTTTTCAACCTGGTGCTAATTACAGAGGTGTTCACTGAAAGATTTGTCATTCTTCGTGTAGATTAAATGTCAATAAAAAGGCTTTTAAAAAGGATTTATTTTGGAGAGGCCACCCGAAGCAGAGAGGAGCAAACACATTTCCACCCTCAGACATCTCTGACTCTCTTGATTCTCTGCCAGCCCAGGATTAGGCCCTGAGGCTCCAGTGAGAAGAATCCCAGGAGAAAACTCAGGAGTAAAAATGGAGAAAGTCAGACATCAGACTAAAATTACTAGAAACTCTCAGGAAGTAAAGAAGGAAAAAGAAACTGAGAAATCAGAAAAACCATCAGACCAGTTAATTAACCCTCAGAGTGGCCCAGGAGACCCCAAGCTTCCTAGAAGAATGGCTATCTCTTGAATTTGGAAGAGTTAAGCATGAAAAATCATGAGTGATCTAAAGCAATTGCCCACTGTCTTGAGCAGAGAGGCATAAAGAGGAGCTGCCAGGAATGTCTCCAGCTGGTGAAGAGTTTGCAGGACTTTTACTGGACTACTCATGAGGCCAGCCAGAGGCCGAGGAGCCAACCCTGGCCCTGTCCTCATGAAGAGGACCTATACAGGATTCTGGGATACAGATGGAAGGCCAGCATCTTTTCAGGGCCTCCCTGTGCAGACACGCCTGACCTCCCACCTCCTGGGTACCAGTCCCGGGCCTGTGCCATCCCTGTTCCCTTGGAGAGGCCACTGTGGACTCCTCCACCCCCGAGCTACATGCAGGATCCTCGGGTGCCTAGATGGCAGCCCTGGACCATGAACCTTCCATGGTCACCTCCTGGGTACCAGTCCCGGGCCTGTGCCATCCCTGTTCCCTTGGAGAGGCCACTGTGGACTCCTCCACCCCCGAGCTACATGCAGGATCCTCGGGTGCCTAGATGGCAGCCCTGGACCATGAACCTTCCATGGTCACCTCCTGGGTACCAGTCCCGGGCCTGTGCCATCCCTGTTCCCTTGGAGAGGCCACTGTGGACTCCTCCACCCCCGAGCTACATGCAGGATCCTCGGGTGCCTAGATGGCAGCCCTGGACCATGAACCTTCCATGGTCATCTCCGTGCCTATCCCCTGCCTTCTTCCTGTTGGTCTGAACCGCCCCCCCCAGCAGTGGTCTACCCTCTTCTGGTTCTGATCCAGAAACCTTAAAGACAGAACCTGGACCCTGATGCTGTCTGACAGACAAAAAAGTAGCACAATCAATACACTGGTGCATGGGTCCTTCCTCTCCCAGCCTAATGTAATGAGAATAAAATGTGAAATAAATGAATGACCATGGCCTCAAATAAATAAATAAATGTGTGTGTTTTTTTTTTAAGTGTCCTAGTTTAAGCCCCTATCTATACCTCCAGTCCACATCAGGGAAAATTTAGATATCTGGAAATATGTGGCAGATTGAAAAGTTTAAAGAAGACTTCCTTGTAAAATGGATTCCACTATTTCAGCAGTATATCATGTACATTTTTCAACTCCACTGAAAAAAAAAATGAGCCTCACCCCATCAAATGCATTTATTTATAATAAGAATATATAAAACTTCATAGGATCATAAAAATACAAGAGATCATCTATTCCTTTTTTAGGCAGAAACACATAACCTACAAAGACAGATGTGAATTCAGTCTGTTTAAAGCTTTCAGAGCATAATGGCATTCCTCCTATTCTTCAGTCCCACTCCAACACTCCACAGCCCTCACCACTAGGACAGTATTCCTTTTACCTAACCCAAACCTTGAAGGATTGCTACTTACTAATTTTAGTGTGTATGAGTATCTTATAAGTGTTGGTTGATTATCCTTCCTTGAGAGCATGGAGACTTTGGAAAATCACTTCTATACTCAATGAATAGAAATATTTAACCATTTAATTGAAACTATTTAATACAACACCTTAAAGAGTATACTTTTCAAGCAGTTCAAGGTTCCCTCTTGCCCTATTTCATCTTTCCTGAGGGCATTAATGTGTCTTGCTTTTTCTCCTTGTATCCCCAGAGCCTTAAGACAGCCCCAGGCTCAAAGTATATAGCTCCATAAGTATTTTTTCCTAATTTGTTTTTGATTGACATATAATAATTGTACATATTTTTATGGAGTACATAGTGATGTTTCAATACATACAATGTATAGTGATCAGATCAGGGTAATTAGCAATCCATCATCTTGAACATTTATCGTTTCTTTGTGTTGGGAACATTCCATATACTCTCTTCTAGCTACTTGAAAGTATATGTTATTGTTAACTGTAGTTATCCTATAGTGCTATAGAACAATGGCCCCCAACCTTTTTGGCACCAGGGACTGGTTTCATGGAAGACAATTTTTCCATGAACCAGGGCTGGGGGTGCCCTAGGGCAGGATGGTTTCAGGATGATTCAAGACATCACATGCATTGTGCAGTCAAACCTCTCTGCTAATGATAGTCTGCATTTGCAGTTGCTCCCAAGCACTAGCATCACTGCCTCAGCTTCGCTTTGGGTCATCAGGCATTCGAGTTTCATAAGGAGTGAGCAACCTAGAGCCCTCGCATGCGCAGTTTACAGTAGGGTTCACGTTCCTATGAGAATCTAATGCCACCGCTGGTCTGACAGGAGGCGGAGCTTCCGCAGTGATGTGAGCGATGGGGAGCCGCTGTGAATACAGAGAAAGATTCGGTTGCTCACCTGCCACTCACCTCCTGCTGTGCAGCCTGGTTCCTAACAGGCCACAGACCAGTACTAGTCTGCAGCTGGCAGGTGGGGACCACAGCTATAGAACACTAGAACTTATTTTTCTAAACTCTTATTTTGAGATAAATGTACATTCACATGCAGTTGTGAGAAATAATACACAGAGATTTCATATATTTCTCACCCAGAATTGCCCAATGGGAACATAACTAAAGTAACTGTAGTACAATATCACAATCAGGAAATTGACATCTACGTAATCACTGACCTTATTTAGAGTATCAGTTTTACTTGTGTGTGTGTGTATGTGTGTGTGTGTGTGTATGTGAGATCCATCAGTATGTTTTATTTTTATTTTTAGAGACAGGGTCTCACTCTGTTGCTCAGGCTAGAGTACATTGGCACGATCATAGTTCATGGTAGCTTTGAACTCCTGGCCTCAAGCAATCCACCCAGCTCAGCCTCCCAAAGTGCTGGGATTACAGGTGTGAGCTACCATGCCCAGCACATAAGTATTTTTTAAATAAACAAACACAAAGCACTTTCTGCAGACTGATCAAAATCTAGAAACCAAATTGATGTCAAATCAAACACTAGAGTTTCCCCTCCTTGTGCTGCTTCTTCTCCTCTGAACATTCAGTGACACACCCTATATAATTCTCTAGTTTTCCAGGAATGCAAATGCCTCTTTACCCAATGTTTCAATTACCTTTTTTTTTTTTAGACAGAGTCTCACTGTGTTGCCTGGGTTAGAGTGCTGTGGCATCAGCCTAGCTCACAGCAACCTCAAACTCCTGGGCTCAAGCGATCCTACTGCCTCAGCCTCCCGAGTAGCTGGGACTACAGGCATGCGCCACCATGCTCGGCTAATTTTTTCTATATATTTTTAGTTGTCCAGTTAATTTCTTTCTATTTTTTTAGTAGAGACAGGGTCTCTCTCAGGCTGGTTTCGAACTCCTGACCTTGAGCGATCCGCCTGCCTCAGCATCCCAGAGTGCTAGGATTACAGGCGTGAGCCACCATGTCCGGCCTCAATGACCTTTTATCCACAAAGTGGACCCATTTGCAATCTGTGTGATTAGGTAGTAGTAAAATAAAATGTCCAATATATAAACACCTAATAACACATCTCCCCTTCTCCTGGTTTAGCCTCATTTATTACACACGTGTGCGTGTACATGTGCACATGCACACACATGACCCCTTGCTAGGTAGTAGATACCATGCTAAGTGCTTGATGTTTATATTTTATTTCTCACCTCCATTCTGTGAGGAAGGTACAGCTATTATTACTATCGTACAGGGGAGGATGCTGAGGCAGACAGGTTAGGTAGCGGGCTCCACCTGAATTAGTGCTTTAAAATTAATCTGATTATTGTTGTTATCATAGTTATTGTTATCACTGTCACCGTCATATCATCCAAGCACCACTGGGGAGGGTGGAAGAATCTTAGATGAATGAACTTGAGTATCTATACATGAAGAGGAAATATTCAGGATATATTTGCCTTAAAAGCAAATTATGAACGATAAACCATAATAGAATTTTCTCTCCAACCTGGATCATATTATATCAAAAATTCCAAAATTGAAACTCATCTGTGATGTAAAAAGTCAGGAGTAGTTATCATAACTGATAGGGATGTTACAAGCATTTCCAGGGGGATTCTGGAGGGCCTACAATTGATCTGGGTCCACAGGTCTATTCATGTTATAAAAACATGCCCCTTTGATTTAGGTACTTTTCTGCATGCTTATTGTTTTTCAATAAAAGTTTACTTTTACAAAATGTTGCCAAAAAACAAAGATGACTGTGTTTCCAGTGAAGACTTTTTACTTTTCCCAATACTATGGAGCATCGCAGAGGAATCAATTTTCCAAGTCAAATTTTCCATGAGTGGCTCATGCCTATAATCCTAGCACTCTGGGAAGCCCAGGCAGAGCTCAGGGAGGATCCCTTGAGGTCAGGAGTTCGAGACTAGCCTGAACAAAAGTAAGACCTCATCTCTACTAAAAACAGAAAAAATTAGCTGGGCATTGTGGTGCGCACCTGTGGTCCCAGCTACTTGGGAGGCTGAGGCAGGAGGATAACTTGAGTCTAGGAGTGTGAGGTTGCAGAGAGCTGTGATGATGCCACTGCACTGTATTGGAGTGACAAAGCAAGATTGTATCTCAAAAAGAAAAAAGAAATTTTCCATAAAACTGAACTCTCTCCCCTTTGAGTGTCAAAACTTGATTTTTAAACCTTTTACATTTACTCATATGTTTCTCAGATTGGCTGCACACCAGCCTTCCTTCTCCAGCAGTAGCATGAATGGAGCACATTTAACCTTTTATTGATGATTTGGGGTCATCAAAGAAACACCAATTATTATCCTATTACTACAAGAGGAAGCCCTTAGGGGTTTCCAAAGCAGGAGGGGTGCTCACCTCTGGTCTAAATGGGCAAGACAATTATGGTTTGAGAGTCCATAGGTCTATTTAGAGTTTTCCTATCTCTTCTTTTAGTTCTGTGCCTACTCTAGCCCTCCCCTTTAGTTCCATGCCTTATTCTGCCTCACCCTTGATTCCTGCCAGCTCTAAGTTTTAGCTTATAAAATTTTACATTGCCAAAAATCTTAACATTTGTTAAATCTGGGTGATGAGTACATGGGGGTCTATTATATTAATTTCTTATGGTTGAAAGAGTTCATCCTAGTCCTAAAGTTAAAACAGTGTTTTCGCAAGCTTGTACACCCAATAGCCAATCAGTCTCACCTACTCAATAGGCAGCCTGGGGAGAGGTGTGGGGCTCTTGCATGAGTGAGGCATGTGACCTTTAGCACAGGAAGTTCTCAGCATCTCTCCTGGCCACAGAGAGGCTCTGCTGCAGAGCTGACTATGCTTCAAAATGCTCTCTGGGTAAATGAAAGGTAACTGCAAAATGTTATATTTGCATAAGCTGTTTTTATGCTTGTAAAAATGTATAAATAACTGAAATATGGTGGACTTTGGGAGAAAACGGCAACCTTAACAAATCACATTTCTTAAACAAGAAGTTATTCTGAACGGTTATAAAAAAAACTGCCTGGAGAGTGGAATTTCAATATTTCTTGCTTCTTTGGCTTGGCACTTACCTAGACACCATTCCTGAGTTTCAATGAGAAGGAAGAAAAAGGTCTCCCAAGCCCACAAGAAGGGGAAATGGTATAAAACAGCTACTTGTGACCAAAACAAGGGTTTACTGTTGGAGGCTCTAGATGGTATTCTATTTTCCCCCAGAAAATGAGGGGAAACAGGAACACACATATGTGAGAAACACATTTTAAATCCTCTAAAAGGAAAAGATACTGGTGGTGGAACATGTTAGTGTGATAAACTGAAACAGAAAGAAAAGGAACAGAGGAAGAAATTAATACTAATTATTCTTTAGACAATGAAGTGGAAAATATAGTAACTTGAATTTGAATTTAATTGTTAGAAAATTTCTCAGCTCCTACTTGCATAATCAAAACTCAGCAACATGTGAAAACAGCATTCTCCAAGATGTAATTTCTGGTTTGACACCAGTTTTCCATCCATATACCATTACAAAACCATCTCTACATCCAAGCCTGTCTTACTGCAGGTAATGCAAATTTAGGATCTGTCAAAGTGTATGTGGCAAAGGAGGAGTTCTTGGAGACAGAGAAATGTCCCCATACATGGAAAACATTTTGACTCTAGTTCTTCTGAATTTAAATCTTGTGATTCATAAGAGTGTGAACATGTCTATCTTGTTCACCGTCACATCCCAGTACTTGGCATAGAGCCTGGCACATGGTAGGAATTCAGCAAGTATGTGTGAATAAACAAAACTTTTAATAAAGCATGGCAATTCATTCAGTATTCCCAGCAAATGAGCAAATCCTCTTTTAATTGTTTTTAATTTTATTTTTAAAAATTAAGGTGTAGCTGACAAGTAAAAATTGTCTATATTTACAGTGTACATGAAGTTTTGAAACATCATTGTGAAATGGTTAAAGCTAAATAACATATCCATCACCTTACATACTTATTTTTTGTATGTGACAGATCCTTTTTCAAAATGCACAAATCAAAAATTCAAACAGGCTGCATGGGTGTGGGGCCGATGCCTGTAATCCCAGTGCTTTGGGATGCTGAGATGAGAGGACCACTTTAAGGCCAGGAATTCGAGATCTTCCTCCACAAAAAAGTTTTCAAAAGTTAGCCAGGTGTGGTGGTGTGAGTCTGTAGTCCTACCTACTCAGGAGGCTGAGCTGGGAGGATCCCTTGTGCCCAGGAATTTGAGGTTATAGGGAGCTATGATTGGGCCACTGCACTCCAGCCTGAGCGGCAGTGAGACTCTGTCTCTAAAAGAAAAATCCAAAAAACCCCCACAAAACTCAAGATAAATTATACTGCTGGGCCAAGTATTAGCTAATATAAGATCAAATGGTCCTTTCAAATAAGTAAAAAGTATTGTGCACTTGGACTCACTTAACAGCTTTGAGTGAATTGAAAAATAAAAGTTATTGAGTTTGAAGTACACTGGAATTTTAAAACACTTATAAATTCTACTTAAACATGGTGTGCCCATTACACTACCCTTCACTCTTTCAATAAAGTAAGTATTATTTTGCCCTCCTTGGTAGAATGTTCAGAACAGGATTATCAATCTTTATAACTCATTTCCCTGTGCACCCAAGAGTTTACCAGATTCTATCCAAAGGACCTCAAGTTTAAATGAAAAAGCAGAGAATCCTCTTTAAATAGAGTTCTTGAAAAGATTCCTGCAGTGGCTGTCAAAGAGAATCAGAGCTTTGAAACATGCCCATGCATTCAAACTGTCTCAAAGAGTGGATATCGTGAAACCGAAAACCTCTGGAGAGTCAAAATGAAGGCAGTGATTTGGATAATTTGGAGGATTTTTTTCTTTTTTTCTGTTTCTTTTTCCTTTTTTTTTTTTGCATTTTAGCACTAGAAGTATCTCTTTGAAGTGATTAAAATCCTCCCAAAGGCAGCTACTTGGTACCAAATATGTGTATGAAAAGGAAAAATTCAGTTAATTGGCTAGACATTTACAAATATCCAGAAAGTTCATGTTATTAGAAAGATCAGCTATATTTTCTTGTGCCTCATATCAATATTATGACAGATTAGAAACAGTACTGGCTCTGATATCACCTGGTTGTCTGACCCAGAGCAGATGTTTGATCTCTAAAATGAGGAGTTGAACATAAGGTCCCAGCCAGCTCTAAATATTTAAGGATCAGTATAACTTATATTTCAAAGAGAAAACCATAACTCATCTCTAACAACTCAAATGCAAACAGCTTGTAGACAGTGGCTATCAAAGAGAATCAGACAGGGCTGCATCTTACTCATTTGTTTTACACAGTGTCTGGTATACAGTAAGAGCTTAATAAATGTGTATTAGTTAAATGGATAGAATAATTTATGAGGAAATTGAATGAATGAACAACAAAAAAACTTAGAAAAGTACTAATTCTGTACACTCACTTCAAAGCCTGTTTGATCTTTTAAGAAAATTTCTATATGAAGAAAACAGTTATAACAAAAATTTCTTGCCTATCTTTCTTAAAAGGGAAGAATATTCTGCCTTTTAAGGGAAAAATTTAAAACCTCTCAAAGTCAAGACAGAAAACCCCAGCAGAAGTCACCTGTAAACTGGAAGATATGGACTGGAATTTGGGCCACAGATGTCATTTTGCTTGGTCACCACAATGTTTTAGGGGTTTGGTTTTGTTTTTGTGGCTGGTTTACTTTTAGTTTGAACAAGTTTTTTAAAAATCTAGATTCTCTTGGGAAAATGGGAAGATCTGGCAACCTTGATCTGGCATCCCTGTATATCCACAATCCACTGGAGCTAAGAAAAAGTTTCCTGTTTTGCCAATACCCTACAGTTCCTGTCTCGCGAAGTATTAGTTTACTCTGCTGCATGAAGATCTGATCTTTGGTTAACTGTCCTAGTAAACAGATAAAGTGGTTTGTCACTAATGTAACTAGGCAACACTATATATATAATAAAAATGACCCGATTGATAAACTGTGTCTGGACTGGGAGAAAAGATTTTAAAAATCTATAAATAGCTAATAAAAATGTCAATAGTTTGGAAACTATTTCCAGTGGTAACTATTCTACCCATATTCACTTCCTAGGTCTAGTATAACAAATTACTAGAAACCTAGTGGCTCAAAACAACAAGTTTATTCTCTCTCAGTTCTGCAGGCAAGAAATCCAAAATCAAGGTGTTGGGCAGGATTGGTTCCTTCTGGAAGCTCTGTAGGAGAAACCATTTCATATCACCCTTCTAACTTCTGGTGTCTGCTGGCAATTCTTGGTGTTCCTTGGCTTATAGACTCTTCATTCCAATCTCTGCCCCTGTCTTCACATAGCCTTCCCAAATGTGTGTTTTTTATGTCTCAAAGCTCCCCCTTTTTCTCATAAGGACACCAGTCATTGGATTTAGGGCCCACCTAAGTTCAGGATTATGTCATCTTGAGATCCTTAGTTATATGGGCAAAGACCCTATTTCCAAATAAGGTCACATTCCCAGGTACACCAAAGATTAGAGCTTGGACATATCATTTTGGCGGACACTAGTCAACTACATATCCCTTGCAAGGATCATAGAAACTAGGACTATAGAGTATTACAAGAGATAGTGGTTCCTATGGGGCATTAAGCTCTGATGGCACCAGTGTGGATCTCATCTCCTGGTGCCTGAGCTGTCACCTGGGGAGAGGACAGCTTATTGAGGGCTATGTAGACTGCTGCTGCAAGGATGCCCCCTGGTGGGGAGCATCCGACACTGCCCTGCCAGCAAGCTCTGGCTCCCCTCCTCTGTCCTGAGTAGACTGGGGCCCAGTGTGGTCTCCGTAGTTTCTCATGTCTGAATGTTTTGTTGAATCCAAAAAGACACCCTGGTGGGCGCTATACACCCAATCCACTTCACGTATTTACTTTGTACACTTGATCCTTGTAGGTGCGAAACCTGCATTGGCCAAACTTGCATTAATTTAGTAAATATTTACTGAATGCCTAGCACATGCTAGGTAATGCTGTGGATACAGCAGTAAACAGACAAAATCCCTACCCCTCAGGGAGATTACATTCTAGAAGGAGAAGGCAGACAATAAATTAATAAATAATGGTCAGAATTTGGATAATACAGTATTTTGAATCTGGAGTCTATAAGATTTTCTGATGGAATGGATGAGAAGTAGGGAAGGGAAGAATCAAGGATGACTGTATTAATAGAATTTTGTCCTGAACACTAGACAGGTAAAGTTGCCATTTACTGAGGCGGTGGAGCCTACGCGAGGAGTGGTCTTGCAGGCAGGAGCAAGATCAAGAGTTGAGATCTGGACATGTCTACTTGACATCCAAGTAGAGAGTCTGAGTAGGTAGATGGATATTGTGTCTGGAGTTCATAAGAGAGACTGGGTTGAGTATATAAATATGGGAGGGATAAGTGTATACATTGGACTTAAAGCCAAGAGACTGGATGAGATCACAGACCGAATGAGTGAAGAAAGAGAAGCCAAGTGCAGAAAATGTACCAAGAAGGAGTGAGGGGTCACTTATGTCAAATGCTGCCTTCCAGTCCAGCGAGAAGAGGACTGAGAATTGACTTAACGTGGTGGCCACTGGTTACTTCCTTAAGAGCAATTTTGGCAGAGCAAGAGGTGAAAGCCTAATTGGAGAGAAAAGGAGGAAAGGAACTGGAAACTTCTGATATTGAGAAATATTTCAAAAAGTTCTGTGGTAAGGCAAGTAGAGAATTAGGCAAGTAGTTGGTGGGGCACACAGGGTTGAGAGTGGTTTCTTTTTAAGATGATAGAAATTATAGCATGTTGGAAATAATCCAGTGGGGGAAGAAACTCAGTGATGCAGAAGAAGGGAGGAAGAATTGAAGAAGGCAAGAGGAGGCAGGGACCATACTTATGCAGTAACATTCTAAGGTGCCCCCGAAACAAAGGTGCTTCCAGGGCGATACAACGTCCATTCTTCCCCAAGGTTGACTAAACCAGGGCTTC
This sequence comes from Mirza zaza, assembly GCA_008750895.1. NCBI lineage: Eukaryota > Metazoa > Chordata > Mammalia > Primates > Cheirogaleidae > Mirza > Mirza zaza. Next base: position 5,957 of record VSMD01102389.1, on the reverse strand, counting down.
TAAACTATCTGAACAGGAGAACCTGAAGGGAAGACACATTTACTTTAGATGTGATTGTTATCGTCACAAAGGAGTGGCTATAAAATTGCATTTTTTTTTTACTAACAATTTAATGATGGTATAGAAGTAGTCACTCATTCGACAACCATTTATTGGTCTACCATGTGCCCGTTCTAGGTGTTATCCTAGGTGCTAAGGATATATTAATAGCAGTGAGCAAAACAATCATATCTAAAACATTTTTACGAGTTACATTGTTAAAATATCCATATCCATTTACTTATAACAAAAATGTGTTTTGGAAACCCTTTTTGTGTGTTTTTGGACGCACAATTACTTTGAATTCTCTCTTTATGCTTTGTAAAAACCCTCATTTCCCTAGAATTGATAGGTTTTGTTATTAGCGGTGTCCCCAAGGCCCATTTTGGAGTAGGTATTTGGGGCACCATTATCTCCATTTGGGGCTCCATTATCTTCATTGCCAGGTTTCACCACAAGAGCCTTTTTAAGTATATTTAGGAGATCTTGGAATTTAGTCACTTTTAGATACATTAACGGCCTTTTTGGAACTGCTCTTAATTTCTGTTAGTCTTTTAAAGGTTGCTTAAATGTAGTTATATCCTCTAACAAAATCATTAAACTATTTAATTTCTCTCCTTTCAGTTTATATAATACAAAGAGTTCTAGAGTTCTACATGTGGGAAAGTAAGGAGTATAGAATTTCCAAGACTTCTTTTCGCTAAATTCAGACACCTGAATTTCCTACCTTTCACTAAAGAACAGATTCCACCTTGCTGAACCTTTTAAAAGGTCAATGGCCACTTTGAGAGCATTAATTTGTTTCAGTCTATTCTGTGGCCTTCTTTTCAAGGTTTGTTTCTCTGATTTCTCGGCAGTATACTTATTTCATGGGAAACATTCCTTTCAGAGAAGCACAAAGCCTCTTCTAAATTCTTCCTCAATTCATGTCAGAGTTTGTTAGATTTCCCACTAGTTTAAAATTTTGTTTTAGTTTTAGATTCTCCATAATCTGTTATACTTTAGTTTAGAATACATCCATACATTTTTCAAAAATTTGCTTGCAGTTCATGAGGAGGATGGAGAGTGAAGGGGGGGAGAGGGGGAGAGAGAGAGGGAGACTTATTTCGTAACTTCTGTGTTAGCCTTGCTTCTGCAGAGCTTACTGCTCAAAGGTGTCTCAAAGGACTCAAAGTTGTTCTCCCATAGACTCAAATACTGCTTACTGTTTGCAGATTGCATTTGTAAAGTACTTTATGCTTACAGTAATCTCTAAATATTTGTGTATTACAGAAGGGAAGAACTCCATTACATCATGTTCATTATTATTTATTTATTTAATTTTTTTGAGACAGAGTCTCTCACTCTGTTGCCCTGGCTAGAGTTCTGTGGCATCAGCCTAGCTCACAGCAACCTCAAACTCCTGGGCTCAAGCAATCCTACTGTCTCAGGCTCCCGAGTAGCTGGGACTACAGGCATGTACCACCGTGCCTGTCTAATTTTTTCTATATATTTTTAGTTGTTCAGCTAATTTCTTTCTATTTTTTTAGTAGAGGTGGGGTCTCGCTCTTGCTCAGGCTGGTCTCAAACTCCTGAGCTCAAATGATATACCTGCCTCGGCCTCCCAGAGAGCTAGGATTATAGGCGTGAGCCACCGCACCTGGCCCATGTTCATTATTAGAGATCTAAAATCTCATGGCCTAAAATTTTCCTCCTTGCAGCAATTATGCAGTAAAAAATCCTGTTATAACATGGCTAGTCTGTAACATGTGTTTCTCCCATGACTCATGGAGTTTATTTGAGTCTATTTACTCCCCCTCCTTGCACTGAAGACCTCCTACTACTGCTTGGAGTGAAGAGTTCATATGGGTGGGGCAAGATACGGAAGAATTGGGGAGAACTATGTGTGTGTCTACATGTATGAAATCGTTTATGCTTATGTTAACTAAATGCATTATGTGATTGAAGTGCTTTGCAAATCTAGGATCCAAACAGTAAACAGGATGGCTAATGTTGACAGGACAAACACTGGAATGTTAACACAAATACAGTCACTAAGTCTAAAGAACACAAAGTTTTCGTAAAAGCAGCAGATGAAAAGTTCCAAGATATACATATACACATTTTTGTCCAAAGTAAGCATAAACAGATTAAGTACAAATAGAAAATTAGAGAATCTTTTAGAAAAACTGTGTAATGGCATATAACATGAATATAGAGTTTCAAAGCATATTTTAGATGATTTTTGATTCTCTAAAAACAAGATTTTGCAGAAAATAAGCATAGTGCCATAAAAACAGAGAAATGAACTTTGAAATTAAGGTCACTAAAAAGATTTAAACAACTTCCGTGGGTAGGTAAGTTACTTAACTCCTCTCTGCTTCAGTTTACTCCTGTTATACCTGTGAGATAATGCACTTAGTGGACACAGAAAGCACTCAAAAAATGTTAGCCATTGTGACTTTTTCTACTCTTTGCCAGGTCAGGGAACAAGTAATATCACCTGTGTTTCCCGTACCCTCTATTATGAGAAGATATTCTAAGACCTCTGAAAAGTTTCTTGGTATTAGGAGATGCTCTGAAGAGTCAGACCGAAGGGAAGAAACTGGTCCTACAACTTGAGTCAATAGAAGGTATTGACAGCTCTGGCCAAACTTAAGGGCTCCCCCATGAAGAAGAGTGCTTCTGGTGACAGCGACTTTGGAACTTGAGAATGTTTTTCTCATTTTAGCGTAGTGGCAAAACAGCTGGGAATTATGCAACGAAACGACTTAGATGGCCAGGGGCACTCACATCGGATGCCAATCTCATACCAGGGAGGCCTTCCAACAGTTGAGGGTTAGTAAAATCTTCCAGTACGTCCCAGAGTGGGAGAATTCTGGCCACATTTACGAAGGCTCCAGCACAAGTTTAAAATAAACAGAGGGGAAAAAAACCACTTTTCTTTAGGAATAAGGTTAGCGTTGGGCTCTTTTGTTGTTTTTGTTATATTTTGGGTCAGCTTTTTTTTTTTTTTTTATCGCTTGTTTGTGGGGAGTTAAATATTGAAGGAAAGGCAGCCTGCTCAGAGGCAAGGCTAGAGGGTTCAGCCAGTGGGCATCTCTTTCCGAACCCTTTCTAGTCTGCTGGGTCATTTTCTGCGACAAAACCCCAATCCACCACTTTCTATCGGGTGAAGGCCTTGACTTCACTTTTTAGAAAGCGGTTACGGGTAATAAACAGTGCCTGCGCCACTAGCTAGAGGTTCCCTCCAGCCACACTGCGAATGAAGGAAACTGCCTGGACATTGGGAGGCACCACACGGCGACGATAAACACTGCCAGCGACGGAGCCCTCGCTCCGCGCCGGCCGCATCCCGGGAAGACAGGCGGGGCGGCCGGCTGGGCGGGCCAGGCTCGGCCGGAGCAGCGGCAAGCGCCGGGGCGCATCGCCCAACAGGAAGCTCCGCGCGGGCACTTTCGCCGGTCGGCCGCCACAGAAACAAGCTGGGCTCAAGACCGTCCAACGACTGCTCCGAGCAGCGCAACACCCTTCTGAGTCCTGGCAGCTTCCCGGCTCGGCTGCGTTTAACGCTGCAGGAGCGGTGGCACCCGCGGCTGACCGGCCGCCCCACCCGGGCCGGGGATGTTACAAGCAGCAGCAAATTCTCGTCCCTCCTTTTGTCCCCGCCGCCTTCCCCTCCCAATTCGCAGCCTGGAAGCAGGGTTGGCGAAAGGCCTCGCCTAAAGGGTGTTCCGCGCCCCGATTGCGCAAGCTGCGGGCGGCTTTCCCGGGCGAGTGGGCTGCCGCAGCGCGGCTCTCGCGTCTGCCGCCACTCGCCTCGCTGGGGCCCGGGGAGCCCGGAATGCGTCCTAGCCACTCGCTGCAAAGAGTTCAGCAGGTGGGGCCGGCCCCGACCCGCTCCCCGCGCTGCGCCCAGCGCCCATGGCCGCGCGTCCCCACCGCGCCCCCGGCCGCGCCTCCACGCTCGCTGCGGTCCGCCGTGCCCCGCCCGCCGCCGCGCCCCGCCGCCCTGCTCCCGCACCCGGCCCCGCTCGGCTGGAGCTCCGTGGAGGACCCTCGGCCCCCGCCGCCCTCCCCACCGACCCCAGGAGGTGCGCAGTACCGATGCCCTGGATGAAGACGAAGCCAGTGACCATAAACACCGGGTGCCAGTTAAACTCGAGTTCGGTCCCATCCCAGCCGAGCCCCCCACGGAAGTGGAGGACCCAGACGAGGGAGAAGATCACCGACAGGAAGCCCACGAGCAGCGCGGACACCAGCAGCACCAGGAAGCGCTTGTAGCCGTCCATGGCCATCAGAGCCCCATACCCCGCGCCGTGGCGGCCGCAGGAACTTGGCGAGGCGGCGGCAGCCTCTGGGTACTGGCCCGGCGGCCGGACTGGCGTCGACTACTTGAAGCTGTCTCCGCCTGCGGGGAGGGACTTCTCGGCCGCAGCCCTGGATGTGGGGCCTCCTGGGGGTGGGCAGCGGGCCCCGCTCGGAAATGGGCCCCACCCCCGGGATCACACGGCCGGGAGCTCTCGCTGCCAAGCTCGCAGAGGGCTGCGGTAACCGATCCAGTTGGTTGTTCAAAGAGAGCTCGGAGGATTTCAGACCTACCACTTTCTTTGAACTCTTCCCGGATCTCTTCCCTATTTGTGGGGTGCCTAAGTAGGGCAGTGGTGTGCGCTCTTGCTTGACAGAAGAGAGGGGTCCCTTGGATGGGCTTTTGTTGGTGCAGTTTTAATTAATAAAGCCTCCATAGCTGCAGTCCTAGAGGTCTGGCTGTCTCCGAGCAAGGAGGCGACAAGGAACATGTAGGGTGGTGGTGTGGGCAACAGGGGGCTTGGGCTTATTTAGGAATGAGATTATTTGCAGTTTGCTGTGGAAAGAGGGAAGACAGGCAACTCCTGGCCCCTGGACTTGCCTGTATAGCGTGATAAAACGGATTTTAAAGGTGCCCACCTTCCCAAACCAATTTGAACTAAAGCCCCGCCTTGATGAAATGGAGCTCGCTGCCTGCCTTTGTTCCAACATTATAGTGTAACTGTTCTCCACCAGCCAAAAACAGTGTCAGCGATATTTATTGCTATCACAGAAAAGGATTCCAGAGTGCATTTGGGAACGTAAACTTCTAGCCCTCCTCTGTAGCTCATCTACGAACACTAGTTTACCATATTGCCTTGTTGCCATCTTGAAAGACCTCAGAATGAGCAATTAGTGTATGAGGGTGATTTTCAAAAGAGGAGTTAGGTGTGGGCCAAGGAAGTAGGAGTGTCAAGCCTGTTGGAGGCGCATCATTAAGGGCTAAGAGTAAGAGGCTGCAGACTTCACCTGTGTCATTATTCTTCTGTTGGTGGGCAGAGTGAGCAAATAAAAGAGAAGGAGCCCTTTCCTCAGTAGAAGGCTTTCTTTGATCTGGCCCCAGCCTAGCCCTCCACTCTAATCCCTTACCACAACCTGACTGGTCCTGGATGTCCTTGGCTGTGAACTTCTCCGGCAGCCCCTGGCTCTAAATTTGCCTGACCCCTTCTCCACCAGAAACCTGCCCTGAGTCTGCCCATGCCCCTTTCCCACCCACCCACCTCTGCCTCCAATGCCTCTTGGAGTTACTTATTTAAGATATGATATAATGGCCTGGCGCGGTGGCTCAAGCCTGTAATCCTAGCTCTCTGGGAGGCCGAGGTGGGCGGATCCTTTGAGCTCAGGAGTTCGAGACCAGCCTGAGCAAGAGCGAGACCCCATCTCTACTATAAATAGAAAGAAATTAATTGGCCAACTAATATATATAGAAAAAATTAGCCGGGCATGGTGGCGCATGCCTGTAGTCCCAGCTACTTGGGAGGCTGAGGCAGCAGGATTGCTTGAGCCCAGGAGTTTGAGGTTGCTGTGAGCTAGGCTGACGCCACGGCACTCACTCTAGCCTGGGCAATAAAGTGAGACTCTGTCTCAAAAAA